>JARFOD010028184.1:0-10710 GCA_031763545.1 Mopalia muscosa
CACCCCCTCCATTTCTAATCTGTGTATATTTTACTAATATCTTATAATATACAGTGTATACACAAGTAGTGTAATTCGGAAAAACAATAACTTTATTTTGACTCAAGATTTCAGCATTTATTATGCCATCATCTCCTAATGATGGCATAATAAATTCTGAAATATTTAGTCAAAATGAAGTCATCGTTTTTTTTTTTAATTATACTACTTGTGTATCATGTTAAACTCTTTAGTGGAACTAAATAATGGTATACACATGTATATCTTAAAAATTTATGTATTTTTCTATTTTGCCATACTTTATACATTGAAGTTGTGCAATAAAACATTGAATTGATAACGTATGGAAGACACAACTGAAATAACATAACCTTGAACAAAATCTTGTAAATGACACAAAAAGCATGTCATAGTCTAGCTCTGATGAAGGATAATGATATGCAGTGATTACTTATTACAAGATTTAATCCCCAAAAATTAGTTTTGAATTTTAAATCTGACTGATTGGTTTTGAAACCTGGAAAAACATTTGCTTCAAAACATAACAACTTACCTGTGTGAGTCATTATTAAGCCAAGAAAATTAAAAAAGAAAGTAAAAGTATAATATTAATACATCTCCACTGTCCATCTTCGAAATGACATGGGTATTGGCCCTATCAAATAACACCTGTAATACAAGTTAGCCTACTACATTGATTACAGTAGCGAATCAGATGAGATCCTGTCTATTATGGGGGAAAGCTGGTATTAAATGATGACAATTTCTAACCAGTTATTTCATGTGAATGATGAATGTTCCTAAGTTTGCATGAGGGCTTAGTTCTCAAGATTTGCCGATCTAAGTCGTCTGTATATACAGGGAGATAAGTTGATGCGCCGGCCTGACGCCAGATAGCAGACACGATAAAACGCTAGCCTCAGTCAGTCAGGCCGGGAATAAAGGCTGCCTGCATGCCCGCCAGGCCGATCTCCCATACCCAACATTGTCAAGACAAACTACAAGGCGGAATATCAGCAAACTTTAACAGCCGGTCAATACTTATGCTTGCACATATACATGAAGATTAAATCAAAAACTGGAGAGCAGTCAAACCCAATCGACTTTCTGGCATACTTACTGTTCACAAAGCGATTAGCCCAAGTTGTTGTTGTATCGCTGTTCCTACATGACTCGTTATAGTTGAATAAAAATTAAACTTTCTAAACCTTGCAAAGTACTCACTCGTAGACACTAAAGCTACTTTCGCGTCTATTTGATAATCGTAGAAGTAAGGTGGACTCTACTTGGTTGTAAAACAGCGTAATTTGAAGTAAACAACATGAACGAAGTTTGTAAAGTTTCAGTGCAGTGGTTGTACACTTTCGAGTCAAGATGGGTCACTGGGTGGAGACTTGAGATTTCATAGGGCTGGCGCCATTCAGCCGGCCCAGCACGGCGCCTCCCGTCTACCAGGGGAAGGGAGCTAACCTCACCGTGCATGGGCCTCCTAGCTCCGATCAAGCCGAACGTGATTTTCTCTCTTGTTTGAAATATTCACCAATAGGCCTTGGATGAAAAAAGGATCTCCTACTCCGCGAGTCAGTCTTATCATTCCCACTGCCTATGCTAACATGTATGTGAACATCGATACATCACTTAGATGTATTAATAAACAAAACGTTGTTGTAACTTTTTCGGAATGATGTATAAAATTTGCGAAATTTTCCTTCTGCACATAAAATAAAAGAGTTGCTCTATGAGCTGTTCCAACTGTAGCTGAACTAGCTATTAAAATTTTACAACATTTTTAAAACAAAGAAGTGATTAAAATCCTAACAGAGAGAAAAAAGGACAGTTATATCTAATTTTGTAATATTTTCCTTGCTTAATTTTTCCTAATTAATTCGATCTTCATGTTCATGTTTATTTTTTCAGTTTATGGTGATGTTATTTTCTAATAAATGTTGTTTTTGTCTTTTAAAAATTGTAATTTTTGTTAACTTAAATTATTATGTAATTTAACAGTGCATGAATAGAAAGATAAATATAGTCTTTATTGTATTTATAGAGCCAAGAATATATTGAAAATGTAGCACAACAAATGAAACAATATGCTTATAACATAACAACAGTTACATTCAATAATAATAACAGTATATAACAATTTCATTTGGCTCTTTGATTTAGCTTTGACTTCATGCAGTAAATAATTAAGTGACTTTTTTTTAATGGAATGGATGTGTTAAAATGAGTTATGTCCCATAATTTTGATAAAACCTATATATTTATTACTCGCTTTTTCTTTTTTAGGATTTTTTTTGGTGTGTTAATCCATAGTCAGTTTTTTTTAAACAAAAGATCGGCCTACCATTGAAAGACAAATATTTTGCAGATTCTTTCATATCCTCATATATCCTTCTCTCATATTTTCAGGGAGTTCTCCAGGAAATGTTTTAAGCCATTCTCAGCTAGTATTGTGGAAGAAGGAGTCTTTGAGCAGCTCATCAAAGAAACGAGGGGATATGAAGAGGACTTGAAGTCAAAAGTTAACATGTAAGTTTAATTAGTCTGTTATTTAGTTATTTTTTTGGCCCCTTCTTATTACCTCAGCTTAAAGTCGGTTAAAAAGTATAGAAATATATGCCCGTATTAATACTGATTTCAGGTGTGTAAACCTTGGTTCAGTAGCCTACATTCTTGGTATACTATACAAAGACTTTAGGGACTGCAAACTGGTTATTCGAGAGCTGTAGATTTAGCCAGGAATGTAGATGGGCATAAAAACTTGAATCCAGGAAATTTGCTCCTATGGACATTTGCCCCGTATAATGTATTGATGAATTTATGTTGCATGTTCTTTTAATAATAAGAATAAGTTATTTATGGATGGACAGCCCCTTGGAGACTAAACATTTTAAATTTTTTTATTATTTCAGTGTTTAAATAGAAGATTTTCTTTTATGTCCTACATTTAACAAAATAATAATATGAGAATTCTAGTTAGAAGTTATTGAATTTTAAGTGTGAAAATTTACATTCAGTTCATTGCAAGAAAAGATAAACAAATTGCCAGCACCCTGCTGATACCCTGTTGGTATCCAATTAATGTTTTAAGCGAGTGTGTATTGTGTCGCTGCCATTAGTGCAAGGCTTGTTCAGACATCCAGCTGGATGGTTGTGGTCCTATTTCTAGCACTTCATTTTTTATCAAAAGCTCCGTAGTCAATACAATACATCAAAATGTACAAATTTATATATTGTGCGTTATCAGTGATTAGTTTGTCAAACCTCTCCATAATCGGATTTACAGTGTATTTATATAAATAGGGGCAAATGTCCAAAGGACAAATGTCCTAGGGGCAAATGTCTGCGCACCTTAAAACTTGCTGCAGCTGACTTTTGGAGTCTGACTGCAACTTAATCAAAACTTTAGCCAAATGCCCTAAACTGATCACTGACATAGAGTCTTATGGCTCTTGCTTCTCAGTTAATTGTATCAAGGCAGACAGTAAAGCCCGTCAAACACGAGCGATTTTGCGTTGGCGACTCAAAATCTTAAGGAAATCGCTCTGTGTGCAGCAGGCTTGCGACGCGACTAGACACTGTCGGTGACTAGTCGCAAGGGATCAATTTTGTTTGATATCTTGCAACTCGTCGCTGACTGTCAGCACCTACTCTCCTCGTGTGTGGCAAACATGCCACGGAAAATCGCAGCCACAAATTGTATATCCAATCAGTAACTGAGATACAGTCACATGATTTAAATTTATAATATGTTAACAAATGCATTATAAGCTAGCCCCGCCACCTGTGCATATAATGATAAAAATCAAAGTTAAATTTTGCATGCAGTTTCCAATGAAAGTCATTTTTTTTTTTTTAAATCATGTTAAGTGTTAAACACGTGGTATAAAAATCCGGTGACTTTGGAAGAATCATAATTTAAAGTCATAATTTATATCAATATAGAATAGGCTGTATGAACCAAAAACCAGTAAAATTAGGAAAATAAGGTAATTTAAAAACATTTCAACAAGGACTACCTAGGGTTCCAAATATGGTATAATTTATATGACTGTGAATACAGGGCAGGTTTGTTTTACCTTGTTATAATTGCAGTTAATGATAATACAGGGCACATGAGTTGGGTATTTGAAAAGAGACTTATCCCTTCTACTAACTGTATGTATTTAACTGATTGTCAAAAGACCAATGTATGTAATCATGTAGTTAACTTTTATTTCTTAAATTAAGAATCTTCCAATTTATAGATTTGTACATGGTTTTTCTATCACAAAGATCAATGTCTCAACTTTATGCATTTTAAATCAAAATATCAAATTTGGACAATTTGACAGTTCGAATCTCCTTATGAATTAGATATTCTCACCTGTATTTGTGTCCATCTTTATACACCTGTTTCCTCAAAGGTTGTGTCAAACAGAAAACTCTCATCTTGCACTTAATCTTTTATCTTTCTTTTTATGTCTAATTTTATTCTCTTTATAATTAATCTGTGTATATATTTTGACAGACGAACGAAGAGGCTCTATACTGGGGTCTCCAGCACTCTTAAAACTAAAGTGAAACTTCCAGAAAAAGAATTAAAGGTAATTTTTAGTGTGTTTGAGTCTTGATTAATTGCTTAATGTTGATCAAATTTTAATAAGCTTAATTTCACTGTTTTGTTATCATTTATGGTATAAAGAATAAAAAAAAAAGTAAACATAAAATTTGTCTTGCATAAATGACTTGCTAAAAACAAAGCCTAGACATAATGCCTATTATCTATGTCAATTACTATGTCTACTATCATTGACATTTTACATGTACAAAATAATTGATTCATTATATATATATATGTTTTTCTCTTTTTACAGTGGGCAATATCATCTGCCTCTGAGTTATTAGAACAATCCTATCCTGACAGGGTACTCAGTAAACTGGAGGGTACAGAGGCGGACTTCTGGGAGCAACATCAACTGGAAAGTAATGACTGGAAAGGTAGCCTACATTTCCTCTATGATTTCACATGTCTTCGATATGGAACTTCATTAAATGTTGCCAGCAAAAATACTAAATGACTTTGAAACATGTCAACTATTAAATCATAATAAGTATTTTTTTAAAAAGTCATAAAATAATTCATCTGTGTAATATTCTGAATGTCAAAAGTCAAACTCTGCAAAATTGCCCAGTTATGTTATGTGGATTTCATTATCTTTTCCCTGTGTTTAATTGTGTATAGCTATGGATTAATGTCAGATACATATTCCTAGGTTCAGATATACAACATTTCTTTTTACAGGCCTGGCTTGTAAGCTGCTCATGGAGATATTTTCCAAATCCTTCCTGGTTCCATTGGAAGAAACGGATAATCAGTTTGAATTAAAGGTAAGAAACACACAGTAAGAAACATCTGGCATATGAGTAAACCACACACGGCACACAATGTTTTTAAGAGGTTTCCTTTATATTAAAGCAAAAAACATTGTGCAGTCATTCAATGGACAGCAAATCGTGGTATACATGCAAATGAAATACCCATGAGATAGATGTGCAACCCAATTACACTAAAAAACAAACAAACTAAGGTGTTAAATTTAATTTTACATACTTCAAATATTATTAAAAGATTGTACTGGCTTAATTTTCTATGGAAGGTCTTGTGTTACATGTAGATAGACAAATAAAAGACAGGTAATGATGTATTGACAGATATGTAGCTGAGATTATAGTATTTCTGGCATTTGTGTAGGTTTTAAAAAAATATGGCATTTTTAAAATTTATCTATTTTTTGTAAAGCCTGTCACGAATTTCCCTGACGAATGAGGCTGATGTAGGTCTTCCAGTTAGACTGACTTCCTGTTTACCTGAGGAAAAACTTGTTGGCTACAATTTTCTAGGATAGTAAATGAGATAATAAATAACAAAAAAAAGACCAACGACTGACAGATATGATTAATTCTCCTTAATCTCTCCAAATTTATCACTAACACAGAATCAAGTTTACAGTCGAACATGTATTTAATTAGATAATAATGATTTTATTTGTGGGTACTTTGTTAGTCATATCTATTGTGATTTATGATACTGTATGTAACCAGAGGGTTCTGTTGTTGTTTTTTTTTTAACAACACCGTCATTGTTATTTGTAAATAAGTACCACAGTATAAAGCACAATAATTGGATTATAAAAGTGATTATTACCATCCAATAGCACAATGATTGGATTATAAAAGAGATGATTGCCATCCAATAGCACAATGATTGGATTATAAAAGAGATGATTGCCATCCAATAGCACAATGATTGGATTATAAAAGTGATGATTACCATCCGATAGAACAATGATTGGATTATAAAAGAGATGATTGCCATCCAATAGCACAATGATTGGATTATAAAAGAGATGATTGTCATCCAATAGCACAATGATTGGATTATAAAAGTGATTATTGTAATCCAAAAGCACAATGATTGGATTATAAAAGTGATGATTGTAATCCAATAGAACAATGATTGGATTATAAAAGTGATGATTACCATCCAATAGAACAATGATTGGATTATAAAAGTGATAATTACCATCCAATAGAACAATGATTGGATTATTATTTGTATTGCGGTCAATAAGTTTGTTATGAGGTCATTGAGATTGCATTGAGGTCAATTTGTTTGTATTGAGGTCAATATGTTTATATTGAGGTCATTTTGTTTGTATTGAGGTCAATATTTTTATATTGAGGTCAATATGTTTGTATTGAGGTCAGTGTGTTTCTTATGAGGTCAATTAGTTCAAAGGTCAATACATGTAAGTTTGTATTGTATTAATATGTTTGTATTGAGTTCTAAACAATATATCTGAGTAATCAGCTTGATGGTAATTGCTTGTAATGGTTACCATTTGAGGAAGGCAATTCAACTGATTGTAGTGATCACTCAATGGAGGAATTGTTTTCAATAAATAGTAGATTTCTTATGATCTGTCATTTCTCATATGCATCAAGGGATTTTAACCAGCTAACAAACAAGTGATCTACATAATGAAACAGCTGACTGTCCAACATGACCCATCCTCTTGACCCTCTGCATAAATCACCTTAAGTTTCTCATCTTCAGCCCTTGTTATTGAATAGCTGTTGATCATATAGCCTTGTAAAACACTGTTCTCTTGATAGCTTCTCCTGTACCTGTGGCTGACCTCTGCTCACTGATTAACTTCACAACTGGTCAGTCTGGCTGTTCATGCATAGATACAGATCAGCTTTGAGTGATTACCAACACAGGCTGCTTGTTTAAGAATCATTGATATGCACATATCAGCAGAATGGTGCATTAACTTAATAGTTGTGATTTTGTGAAGTCCTTACTTACAGAAAATAATAAATAAAAACTTTTTAGACCAATGGCTAATGTATAAGTTTTCCTATTCTTTAGATATTTCTTCTCACAGTCATCCAACATAAAGTATTAATGAGTTTTTTCACAATCACATCATATTTATTTTTCTCAGGAAGCTGAAATTCCAAACTTTTTTTTTTTACAGGTAGAACATGTGAACCTGTCTCGTTATCTGAGTATGTTAAAGACAGGTGATTACCAGGATGACCTGGATAGTGTCATCACAGTCCACAGACCTCCAGGTAATTTTTGTGTGATAAGTACATGTATTTCTGTCAGATAATCATTGTTTGAGATAGGTGTTTTTTGTTTATATTCTAAAACATCAAGACAAGTGTTTAGCTGACTGATACAACTTGTGTAAATCAAATAAAGAAAAAATTGTTATTATTTTAATCTTTTATTAATAAAATACAGTTATTCTAACAAAAATGCTTATTAGTCTATGATGAATTTTGTATAGTTTAAACCAGTAATTATATGTTTTCACATACAAGTACCAAGAAGGAAAGGAGAGTCCGCTTCCTATAAAGCGATACTCCCGGCTGAAATAACCACTATATCCCCTGAAAGGTTACCATTCAATACACTTAAATATGGCATCGACTTCTAGTTTCTTCGTTTTATAAAATAACCTGAGGGTTACAGATATATAGTTTCCTACGACCACTGGCAGCTGACATTTTGGGCATTGCCAACCCTATCCATGACGTCACACGACTAACACTCTTGTGTGTTATGGGTTAATAACCTGTGTGAACTGTTTCAACTGTCAAAGGTTTAAACAGTCCACTGTACAGGTCTCGTGACATAGGCACTTATTTTGAATAGAAAGATATTTGATTGGTCAATATTTGTGAAGCTTTTCTGGTTAACGAGAAAAATACCTAGACATGGCCGTGTGGATAAATTTGACTGTTCTTTGTGCATTACCCATTATTTAAGATCCAATTATAAAATTGATATTGCTCGATTAGAAAAATTAGAGAGCATAATTAAACACAAGAAACGATGCTGGTTTTACCTATTACCTGAGTATTGTTTTAAGGCAGCTTCAATCACAAATCATATGCAGTCATATCAGTGAGAATCTATGGCGTGCCAATCCAAAAACAGCTTTTCCTTTGTTTGCCAGTCCTTGGCTTTAATTATTGTTGTTTTGTTTTTTACAAATAATTATTCAGTATCTTTCTTGTTTGATGATGTTTTTTTAGGAGATTTTCCGGTGAGGGCTCCTCAGTTAGATGAAGCATTCTTTAACCCAAGCCATAGGAGAGGGGAACACACCAGTAACAGAGCTCTCAGGTAAGCTCTCACAAATTTCACAAATGTTACATTTTTTTTAAACATTTGTGATTTTGTTTATCTAGAATTCTGGATTATCTGGTGGAAGTTGTTGAAACAATTTTGTTTTTAAACTTATTAAAATTATCAGCTGTGTATTTATTGCTGAACCTATTGGTAGGAGCAAAGGACAGAAATATTGTATAGGCGACCAGGCAAAACATTAAAGCCTAACCATCTAATGCCTTTTAAACATAACTGTAAATGTAAAAAAAAGGTTGCTAGGTTGCTAGCTAAGCTTTACTTGTGAACTTGTTTCTTATGAACCAGTCCATCTGGTATACATCTACATCAGTTTGGTCACAGGATTGACTATACCGTACATAGAATTTAGTCAAGTCAGCTACAGGATTATAAGGTTATTTTGACAAATGTCAGTTATGCACAAGACTCTTTAAATTTATGGGAGGTGGATGTAATTGTCTACACAAGCTATTTAACAACATATCTATTCTATGATCAGCATTAATTTGCATCAGACTGCTAACTGGTGTCTTTTATAAATTCTTCAATTTTCACTCAGAATAAAAAGATTGACATAAATGCCTAAAATGGGTTAACGTTAGCATTGAAGAAATAAATCTTCAAACATACTTACCAGCTTTTAGAATGACTGTATCACTATTAGAAGTTTAAACTGAGACTTTTTGGCTGTTAAACATACGGACTATACTTCCTTACATGTATATATTTCTGGTCAATTATACTTTTGTAGTGAACATTTAGTGCAGCCTTTCCCCATTACAGGATGGGATGTATTATTTATTATAACTTATATTGATCTTTGTAAATAAACATTAGTACATATGTGTGTTTTATTTATAGACGTGGCCTTAACCCTTGGAAACCAATGAGACATGAAATTGTATTTGAAAAACTGGAGATTCCTTTGCCAGTGCCTCATCCTGCCAGTATAGCAGTGTCTATATATAATAGGTAAGGAAGAGTAATAGGAAGTTTGTCTAACTATAACAGGAATGCTCATCAGCTGTGAAATATATGTTAAAAAAAACTTCAATGTTAAAATTACATTTGAACTTAATACTGTTATCATTTAAAGGATATTTTACTGTCTTATAAATAGGTAAAAACTACTGAAAATTTAAATAAGAAAAAAACTATTTGTTTTATTTTTTTTCTTCAAACAACATACATTCTAAGTTAAGGTTATGGCTTATAGTCTAAGAGGATTTGATTATATGTTTTTTAGAGAACATGATCGTGACCCGATACAATTTGATGATATGTACTGTCAGAGAATTTTGCGAGCTACAAGAGAGGTTCCCTATGTGGATATAGGGGATCCCTTAGAATTGTCAGAACAGGAGCCTAGTACACCAGATAATACCTATGAGCCTGTGGATGTGATTTCGCACCTGGCGGAACAAGAGAGATCCTTCTCCGAGGAGAGTGTAGTCACAAACTCCCCGCGTCTCTGTGACAGGGAGCTCAGACATGTGACTGTGTTGGCGGAGGCTGAAGAAGACACAGAGAATCCAGAAGAAAAGGTGGTCTATGCTGAACAAGAAATGGATAATAGATGTGTCAATAACAGTGAAGAGACCAATGAACTGTGACACATCAAGACAAGACGGCAATTAATTTATAGGACACCAAGTGATGGCATTAACAAAAAGTGACACACAGAAACAACATAAACAAACTTTGCAGACACCAGCACACAGTGGCAACACCATGGACATTGGTGACATAGAGATACAGCAACATCAACAGACTTTGTAAACATCAACCAACATTCTCAGCACCAACGGACATTAACAACATCATCAGTCATTGACAACATCATCAGTCATTGACAACACCAACAGACATTGACAACATCAGCAGTCATTGACAACATCATCAGTCATTGACAACACCAACAGACATTGACAACACCAACAGTCATTGACAACATCATCAGTCATTGACAACATCATCAGTCATTGACAACATCATCAGTCATTGACAACATCATC
>JARFOD010028195.1:0-10710 GCA_031763545.1 Mopalia muscosa
AGTTTGGGAGGGAGCTGTGGGGCCAAACGTTAACATTGCCGCTTATGGCAAATTAATGGTGGTCTGGGGCCAGCTATTCCAACACAATAATGCTGGACCCCACACGACACGTGCTACAATGGATTACCTCGCCAACAACAACTTCAATGTCCTCCCATGGCCCTCCAGATCTCCGGATCTCTTTGATCAGCTGTTCCAAATGTTGCAGGAAGAGTGGGGAAGGATTCCAACGATTGATTCGTTCCATGCCCAGGCGATGTCGCGCAGATCTGGCTGAAAGGGGTGGCCACACAAGGTATTGACTTTGGCTCCACCTGGTGGACAGTTGTGTAGACAGATGGGACTGTAAATTTCGAGACGGGTGTGCCATACAATAATGTGTCATTGAGCCAAATTCCATACATGTACATTGATGACATTGAGATTTCCATTCATTTGAATAACATATATGTCAACTCTGAAAATTCTCTTTTGCGTTTCGTTTTTTGAAGAGTGTATGTTGAGTGAAGCGAAAGTAGAGTGAACATGGTAAACATGCTTATAGTTTCGTCATTTCCTTGTTTATATATGCTATTTATATTTGTTACAGCCTACAACCTGATAACAAAGGAATAATAATATGAAACATTCCATGTCCTTAACCGAGACATTACTGGGGTACCTCGACTCCTTGCTATGGACATCGTCGATGGCGAGTCTTTATACAAATCTTAAATTGTAATCTAGCGGGATATGTTTTGCTTACACAGAAATATCCAACAGTAATTTGACCAGGTAATTTAATTATAATTTAATTTCTTTGTTGTGACAGGACCAGCTGCTCTAGATGCAAGTATGCATCATGCATAGCCACGGAGAAATACTCTTGACATAAATTCATACCATGAGTGGCGAGTAGACATACGCAGGACTGTTCTTGAGAGAAGTACACCATGTGTGAATCTGAGACATTTTGTGCTAGAATTTGGACGATATTAATAAGTCTTCTCCATAAAGAAGTTATCATTCTGGTTACCCGTCCCCTTTTTTATGAGCAATTTTCGTTTTCCAGAAACTGTTATTTCGATACTCAATTCAAGTTTTAGAACTAGCTTTTTTTGCATGAATTTAAGCAGTTACAAGGAAATTGTAATGTATTTACATGGATTTATATTGATATCACTGCAACAAAAATATGATAGGAATACTCATGCACTTCCGTGAACTTAACCAAGATAATATAATGGACCGAAATATGTTTTGAAAACAGAAACTTGTCACTAAGTCAATTAAACAAGAAATTGCTTAAAAAATAATAATCAAATATTTATGTTCTTAGACAAATATAATTGTATTGCTTCACTTATTTCTTTACATTTGGTTTTTATCTTTCTGTAACTTCAACGAAAAAAGGTGTATAGTTATAGTGTCACAAATGCAAGTACTCTATTGGCAATGTATTTTATAAAATGTATTTTATTTCCCCCAAAAATAGTCATCCTAACATGGGCACAATTCATCTACTTGGGTTTAATGTGACTTTGTATGATTGCTCCCTTTATTTTAATGCTTTGTTATTATCTTGTTGATTTGTATAGAGGGACATGAACCTAGTATCCCGTCACACTAAATATATATAGCTTTTGTTCAGATGACGTTCTTGATTTCGAATGTGCACAACATAAGGGTGGGTTTATAGATAATACATCTGTAATTATTATATCACAACTTGTAAGTCTTGTCTTAGCTACAAGATGTGGTGTAAGTTGTTGTATTGTCATGTGAACTTAACTACATGGAAGTGTTTAATTCAGAGGCAAATCAACACAATATTTTGTCTAAAAAGTGTTACCGACCCATACATGCATTATTGTGTTTAGATGTTAAACACAAAATAATGTTTATAAACTATAAACATTGTGTTTAATGGACCTAAACATATTCTTTCTGGTTTGAAACAAAGTGTTTAATTTATATGAACATTGTGTTTAGGTATGGCTATAAACACATTATTGTGTTTAAAAAGTGTTAGTTTCGCGTTTATTATTGCGTTTGAAACCTAAACGTTTTGATTTACAGTGCAGAGGGTGGATGGGCTTCTGATCAGATTGTACTTGTTGAGGAAATTTGTTGTCGCTAAATACAGGCTGTGAGGGGGAAGTCGGAATTGAGGTATTGGATGCTGTTCTTTCACATATCTACTAAAGAATTCCACGCACCTTTTTATTTTAGATAAGTGAAAAAGATTTCCACATATGATGAATTAAGGTTTATTTTACATATGTCTAAATATGTGAAAAGGGTTTTCACATATGTGGAAAAGAATTTCACATATGTTGAATTCTTTTTCACATATGTGGAAAATAAAGTCAACATATGTAGAATACAGGAACAACTGATAAAACGGCTTGCCATAGCAGTGTGGTCCAAGCGACTTAACAACTTCACATCATGTATTTACAGCACTTTAGATCAGTGTACATGGCTTTGCATGCAGCAGTCAGCTCAAGAAATGAATATAGATTTTATATCAAATATTTAGAACCAAAACGTAATCTTTGATATGTCAATTAAACTGTATCAACATCATATAATGACTAGTCAGATTAGCTCTCGTTAGTGTTGCGTTGTCAATATACTCAGCTAACATATATTTGCACATGCATGAAAGAAGTGCCGGCTACCTGGTTCGAGTAAACACTTACTGACAGAAAACATTCTGAGCAATAGGCAATTCGCGACAAGTAAGTGTCTACTCACGACCGCGTTCATTTTCGGGCTGTTAAGAGACGCCAAGCTTAAAAGTTATTTTGTAGCCTCTGGGGAATAAAAATATATTTTGTTTATTACTGAAATTCACAATGAAACTTGATTGAGCTCATTTATAGCATAATCATGAGAGGTTCATCAACTATTAAAGTATATGGAGATATTACTATGTTTACCTTATATCTTCTCAAAACTTGATGCTGAGAGAATAAAGTAATAAACAGACAAACGGGGAATGCTATTTCTATTGCTAATTTGTAAAAATCACAAATAGTATCGCCTGAAATGTTACGGTGTGTATAAACACGCGAGTGGCTTTCTAGGGCATTAGTTAGCTGATTACGCAGCATCTAAACTACATATGCTTTAATATAACACTTGACCTACTTCTACTTAGCCTTTAATTAAGAAACAAAGACAAAAATACTGAGAAGTTTCTACTTACATAAAATACATATTAATTTCATGGGAGAGAAATATTTCCTCGTTAGCCTTATGCAGAAATCTGAAGCCTTCGACATGGTGGTGTTGTCCAACTTGTGCCTACCTCGCTAACAATCCGGTGTACAACGTAGATATCCGAACCCGAGCTTTAATTTCTAAAACAAAGAAGTCACCTTTAAGGGAAACCATCATTTGTAAGAGGCAACGACAGGTAAGAATATAGACCAGTAAGCTAGAAAATAACCACAGCTAAGCTTGTTGGATTGCTGGATTCTCGTATCGTATCGTAACGAAAATGCCAGCACTGGATACGCGGAGTTTAGCGCAGAAATTTCCCATGCTTTTGTTTAAATGGAGGTCAAATTTGACTTTTAAAATGCACATAGGAATCAGTAATCATATCTATATAAACGGGGTGGCGACGCGCATCATTGCACATGACAGTATTACTCATGTAACATTGAGAGCGGATATCACATAGTGAAGTTCGACTACTGCGGCCCTTGAATCATAACATAGCATAATATCTAAAATGTTAGAGTCCTCTTTCCAATTATATGTGTTGTCAGTTTATTCACCCTTTGAAAATAACCACATAAAAACACGAAAAGATCCGGGTCGGCTTTTTTATTTATTTTTTTGTTTACAGTTTCCGCTCAAAAATGATAGCAGCATTTCCACAAAATAAATGTCATATTCTCAAAAAAGAATTACATAGGCGAACAAATTAATAGAATTCTCTTTTAAATGCAAAACAGAATAATTCAGTAACTTTGGGGGAAGGCACGGTTAAAGTTGGCACAATTATGTTGTTATGTTCTTGCTTTGGACCGAGGGTGCTGAAGTCCGTACTTAGTGGGACGAACGTAAGCTGCAGTCACTGCGGGTCACCTCTTTGGCATAGACTGAACTTGAGTCTTTGAATCCGGGTACATGGAATCCTAACCCATACTCCAATGCTGTGCTTTAGAAGCATCTAAAGCGCTGGGTTACGCTGGCGTCAACGTCTGTCCAGTTCTTCCCATAGATGTTCAATATCGTTGAGATCCGGCGATCTTAATGGCCATGGCAACACATTAATATTCACATTCTTCTGTCTGAATCTGTCTACTTGCCTGACACAGTATGCAAAACGTTAATTGCGGCTCCTGAATACGCGTTGTCGTCCATCATGTCTTTGTAAAAGGAAACGTGACTCGTCGCTGAACCATACTCGCTGCGGCGAATGATGAGCGGTATCATTTTAATTAGTTTAGGTATTAATCCAATCTAAAAAATTCAACCATTTAAAAACGGTCGATTTAAAAGAATTATTTGAAATTTTTGTTTATTTCTGGCATCGCAAAATAAAATGAATCACAATTTAATATTGAATATTGAATATTGAATATTGAATATTTATCACCAATTATCATTAGATGCCAGAATTACAGTTTTGTATAACTTGTGAGGCGGGATTAAAACCCAATTGGGCTTGATCTATCCCAATTTTAGAATACAGTTAATGTTATAAGCGTGACAAGTAATTGTGATAATAAAATAGCAATTAAACGTATATAACATTCTATTTATATTCTCCTCTGTCTAAATATAGGTTGTTATCATAATCATTCTTTCGAAATAATCGCAAAAACAGAAGCAAAGATAAAGTTCGTATTTTGTATTTGTGACTATAACGGTTGATCATCAACATTGTGAGGGTCTACCTAAAACAACACGAACCAAATGAATGCAAATCTACAAGCATGAAATCGTTCCTACCAGCGTTAGAGCGTCATTTAATATTAAAAGATTATAGCAATCCTATTTGGCAAACATTTAATAAACATTTTTCTTGTAGATTTGCATAAATCGATCATATCTAGTTGGTGTTTGATGTTAAGCTAGATTTCCCAACATAAAACTCTACCAGTATTTTCGTTATTTTGGGGTAACACTTTCTTAGTTAGAACATATACCTGTTCAGAAAATTTTGTAGGTTGAAACCCGTCCGGGAATATCTAAACTCTACCATGTTACGATTGAAAAAGAGAGATTACGGTTCCATTAAACCGCCGCCTTAAAGGCTAACATGTATTGATAATCGCCCTTCTTTCGTCTGACATTTGACCCCTTCAAGATAATAGTGATATTATGACATATTCTATGATTTGAAAATTTGAAAGTTAAACGTAAGCAAGCTTTTTTACGAAGAGAAGGCAGTATCAAAACCACCAAATAGATGAATGAAAGATGTAGTGTTTTGCAAGCTAATTTTTAAATGTCTGATGACCTTATGGTCATTATTTAAAGAAAAGATAAAATATGTATATATAGCACTATAGTTCTTAGCCCATTTATAACGACAGTCAGGCGACAATAAATGTTTGTTATCATTCTGCTATAGTTATGAACAAAACCCGGGGAGCTTTTATATGAACTGATTTTAATTAGGCTGGCTATATTGCATATCTGTGTATATCTAAAGAATTATCTATCATCAAAAAGATATTTAGATAATAGTTTTAAGGAAAATCCCCCCCGAACCACGCCGTCGATATTAGCCAATCACAGCTGCTCATGAATACACGGCAGTCAGTCTGAACTATTTTTAGGCAAACAATTCTGTGTTTGCCAGCAAAAGTTGAGAATTTAGGCTAACTAACATCAAAATTGTGGGTTATGATTTAAAGATGAACTATTTATCTCACACGGACAGGTGGTATTTATTTATTTTATGTGATTAATGGACTCGAATCGGTTGAATTTCACCACGGTATACACGCTGAGTCGACGAAGAGTGTCTCCCCTTGTATTATCTCTATTTACATAGACGACCTCTATGGTACCGAGCCCATGTGCATTAATGTTGGAGTGTTATTGTTTTTTTTAATATAAAGACTATCCGCTTTGTGTATAGATTTTCGATCCGTTTTGAGTTCAGGGCATACCGTACTCAGGAATTATATCTGCGAGTTCTAAAGCTCGGCCGACAGCGTGAATTCCGCAGTAGGCCCTACGTGATCTTCCGGCTAACATAAAATTCGATTAGATGCATATCCAGAGACAGACTTATCAAGTGTATCAATCCCAATTTTGTATTCTATAAGCTTGTAAGAGAAAATCAGAGAGTACCAGGGATATTTTACTGTGTTTCCTCCAAATCAATGTTCCCTTGTGTTGAACTACAACTACAAATCACAAATTGTCCGTTGATACTGGCCGTTGGTAAAAATTTCCTGGTCATTTAAAGATTTAGAGCAACATCAGAAGACCATCTTAGTTTCAGGTCATATGAAAAGAAGATTGCTCTCTTAACATGCGGCGTTTCCCAGTTTATTTTACCGCCTATATATCGGGTTTGTGCTTTGTAAGCCAACTGCCTAGCTGCAACGCACAAGTTAATGAGCTGCGGGTCAAGTGACACTGGTGACGTCAGGTTAAGGGTAGCTGATATTATTTATAAGCTGGAAATATACGACTTGTTCTGTACGTGAACGCAAATTCATTTATTCTGTTGTATAACTTGATTGAGAGGTGAGGGAGGGCATGGTAGCAATTATGGGACCTTAAATGCCAGTTGATGTATAGGTAACATTAATAAAATATAAGTAATGAAAGTTTCCGTAACTTTACATATTAATGTAATGATAAAACTGTTTCTGACTTCTCGGCCCTTTGATTAACAAAAGGAATAATGCTGTTACGCTGTTCAACATAACATAGTTGAAGCAGCAGGGTTGTTTTATAGTTCAGATAGTTGTTTTTACCAAGTTAACACAACATGCTATTTTTTATTGAAAGATCTTCAATTTTCTTATAAGTTGTGTTAATTTCTGCGTTACTAGATCCTTCAGCTAGGAAAATAGATGTCACATCCATTCTCATTTAGTTGTTGCAGTCGTATGCTATACATTTTAGTGTAAAGCTTATCCTTACTCTGACGTCACCTACCAGGTAGCCTCGCTTTCGATTCTCAAAGATGTATAATCGCCTCAGGCTTGTTTCAGGTCGTAGGTGTACGGCCCATGCAAAGGCTGTTCGGAGGTTGGGAACACCTTGTGTTATCATTATCGGTTTTATTCTAGGATTCTAGGTTGTGAAAACGAATTTTATTGACATAAATCCTTTAAGGTACATGTATTGTAAGAATTGTACCAAACTGTTGGCGACGAGTATCATACATCGTTATTCTGCGTAGCGTTTAAAGAATCGCGGATAAGGTTTATATACTGGAATTTTCCAAATGTTTATAAGCTAAAAAATCTGCTCAAGAATCCATATAAAAAAAGTTACTAGAGATTTATGTAAGTTTTTATTTGATGTAAGTTAACCTCATACTGTGTAAATATGCTCATCCACCGCTATATGTTCCACCATTTTACAAATGTATGCATTTCGGTCTTGAGTATAATACAGTAAGTATCCAGGCCTGGTTATGTGTGATACCACAATGACGAGAACCTTGCGAGATTTAACTGATTGAGTGAGGAAATACGTATTATTATAAGTTTTAGACGCTGGAATTCCTTTCTTCTGTCCGAAGCATTTTTTGTTTGGCTGTCAATCGCGTCATTGTCAAAGACTCACGGCTAAGAGATTATTTTGTAATATCTTGTTACTCACCATTACATAACATTATTTAAAGCTGAAAGTATAATGGACGGAACAAAGTTCAATTGACTCAGTCTGTCCTGTAAGAAGATGATTGAGACAAGTCTAAAATAAACATAAAGGTGTCATTGCGTGAACGCAATACTTGTAGGATCAACACATACAGAGAGGTGAATAAATGTATATACAATGCCAAGTAGACCATGTCTTTGTATGTCTCGACTATGTAGGCCTTACATGTGGAGACTACTACTCGTTGATAGTTTGGTCTATTTCGCAATTAGTCTCTCTAAATCAGACTTCTCGCGAGAGCTTCGATCACGGCTAGATAGTCTGGTAACAGAGCATACTAAATGTTGCAAAAAGAAAATGGCCGTCATATGGTCCTGGTATCGTACAGTTGGTTTTCTGATAGGTTTATTTTTAAATATATTTTTAAACATTCAATCTCACCCAAAACCTCAAATTGATTTATTTGTAAATAAACACAAAGGTTTATACAATAACCGGACCATTTGACGGCCATTTTCTTTTTGCAGCGTTTAGTATGTTCTGTTACCAGACTATCTAGCCGTGATCGAAGCTCTCGAGAGAAGTCTAGTTTAGCAAGACTATTTCGCAATAAGCTACCTCACCCTCTGTCTACATTCATTAGTATTTTTGGTTCTCTAGCCAGATTCGGCTTCTTGGTAGCCTCATGTAAACATTTCTCCTACATACTGTTATTATTGTTTATTCGCCCATTGTTACCCATTATCTTATACGCCCATATATCAAAGATATTTATATCATTTACTTTCATTTGTAATTTCTGGGATGATGGAGATAGTTACCATAGAAAGTTAAGAATTATAATTTTACATTTATATATCCAGAATTTTTCGTCGCTCTTTCACACGTGATGTTTGATTAGGTTAAGGGTCAATATCGCGGTGTTATTGTGGGTTTGTCAATACTACTTTTAACAGCCCTCAGATTAAGAAACGGATAAGCACTGATAAAAAAATAATATCAAGCCAGTATTTAATTTTACAAATCCGAAGAGACGTTTACACGGTGCAAGTGACCTGCAATAACAACTCCATTATATTCTGTAACTACGATACAGAGGCTTACCTATCTTATCCGAGTCACCTTCTTCCGATGAAGATAGGGAATTTTTCTATCAGGCAGAATAATTACACCACAGGTTTGTTGGAAATTTTACCAAGAAAAACACAGAATCGGCCAAGGCGCAGGGAAGACATGTTTTGTTGTAAAGACCTGATATGTCAGATATGTAATGAACCGAAAACGTAAAAAATCAATCTAAAATTTCCCTCAAATCTGACAGAAAAACTTACTTTAACATGTGTTAGCTTGAAAAGAAAACTTAAACTTTCCGTTTCAGTACTCAGTTCAGGCTGTTTTCCGGGCTATTATTAATATTACAAGCACTGTGCTGGGGATCATTTTGTGATGAAAGTATGTTGTTGACAGCTGAACCCGAGGCAAGACTACGGTGCCTTCTTTCTGTCAGACGTCGACACTCTTCGAGCTTCACAAAATCACTTCTGCTTATCAGCCATGCCGTGTGTCTTTACTTGTGAGGAACTCTGGGTTATTTCATCCCTGATCAGCCACAGCAATTGTTTCGTTACGACAACTGGCTTAATATTTGTCAATGTAGTTACCGTATATGGTTATTTTACCAGACATATATTGCACTAGGTATATGGGTATCGTTTAGTTATAAACAATGTGATGGAGGAATTTCAGAACTTTCCCATAATGCAGCATTTTTAGTTGCGTTCAATTGAATTTTCTTGTGTGCTACGTCACATGATAGGTTAAAAAGGGGGCTCGGTCCCCAATGCCGGTTAGCTTATCTATATGGCCTTTGCATACTTCTAGTTAATAGACTTGTGGCAATAACCAATCCATAATGCTTACGCAGACAAGCATATTTCAGGTGAGAAATAAGATATTCATATGTTTAACACTGGAACAGAGCACGATATCACTTGTACCGTGTACCTAACTTCCCAATTGTTATTTGTCATTCCTTTTGTTTAAGCTGAGGGATGTAATGTTACTAAAATAGTAGTAAAAAGTGATTAAAACCCGTTAAAAAACAACGGGTCCTGTAATTCAACATCCAGCCTCTCATTATCATGTATACAATTAAAACAGAGAAATAAACAAAGCGAAAAGACAAAACACTTATTTAGCGACACTTATTGATAAATAACTAATTGATAATCGATAAATCTCAAATCCTTCCACAAATTATCATTTGGCCTCATCAGCGCATGAATACATAAGGCCGTTTGGAGACACAGTTGTTCGTTCATTTTTCATTATTGTGGCAAACAAGTTTACTGTGATGGGTTTACATTCTAGAGAGTCGTTAAAGAGGACTTGTAAGATAAGTCACATGACGTAGTATATTGGTCAAACTGTTTTTATTCGTCCTGGCGACACATCTTCAATAAAATCCGACAAAGGAAAGAAATTAAAGGAAATTACCAGCATTGAAGTTTAATTTTGATTTAATTTAATTCTATTTAAGTATTTGCAAATAAATGGTTATTGGATTGTATGGTTTTGTATGCAGAGTACAACAATAGTGTAAGTGTTTAGAAACTACATGGATTAACGCATTGGGTGTTTAGCAACTAAACATGTTTAGTGTATAAAAGGTGCACATATTAAACGGACCATACAGCAAATACAGGGAGGTGTTCATGTTCTCTACACTAGTGCTTGTTCTGCAGTAATCAACGGATATGTTTAGTTTTTATGTCAACAAAATCCAGCTTAAGTATTACGCTGCAAATATAGCCAGGAGAATGAAATATAACTAAAGTTAATTATACAATTTCTGGATAACCACTTCTTGTTTTGTGATAGAACACAACATTTCGATACATATGCCTGTATCTT
>JARFOD010028206.1:0-10710 GCA_031763545.1 Mopalia muscosa
CGTGAATCACTGACACAGTGACGTTAACGAAGCATCATTTTGATGTAAATATTATATTTTAATTTATTTATCACCGAATAGCTACATTTAATTATGTTTGCCCCATAACCTTCTATAAAAAGTTAGTAAATTTTTCTTTTAAAAATATATGTCAGTACAGTATCAGACAAAATTTACTATCATATTTGATGGAAAAAATATTACTACAGTATCAGTTAAAAGATATTACAGTATCGGTTAAATATTTTTTTACTACATTATCGGTCAACATTTGTTACAGTATCCGTTAGCACAGTTATTACAATATCAGTTAAAAGTTATAACAGTATCGGCTGCTACTACATTATCAGGATATTATTACAGTATCTGTTGCAACAGGGTCCTCTAATATCTTTCGTCAATTGGGCACAATTTCCACAACAGTTGATGTCTTTGTTTCATTGTTATATGACGTGACACAATAGGTAATTTCCGTTACATTATGACAGTAACGGAATAATATGTGTCACGGAAGCCACCGAAAGAAAATTTATAACTTATTTTAACAAGGAATTCTTGGTTTTATCTTTTGTCAATATTAAAAACAGTCAGCTTCCCAACAAACCGAAATACTCCCTGATACCGACGCACAAAACTGTACCACAGACCCATATGGAATCAGGAGCACTGAGCACATGTTTTCAGTTAAAGTTTGCTACAAGTGGCACCACGTGTACTCCCATCAATCAACCTCTCTGCCATACCTTTTCCATGACATCAATCTCCAAGACTTAAAATAGTTTGTTCCACTATCATAACAATACAAATATTAGGCCTATGCGTATTCTCGCCATATCTCAGCCATCTCAATTCGTTACATTGTGTTAGCTATTTTAAGAGTAACTAAAATGGGGCTATATTTAGTACCAAAAATATTTAATCCATTTTCTGTTAAATAATTGTCCCAATCATAAGCTATCTGAAACGATACCCTACCAGACTGTGTAAGAAATATTAATCGATTATAACAATTTTTTATTACATCTACAGCCCACATGAACAAGTGTTTTTGTCTGCAGTTATATTGAAATATTATTTGTTTCATTATTTTGGCTCTCTGGCTAAAGGGCAGTTTGTTTGAAAAGTAGCGCTACTTTATATACTTTCCAACATTATGGAAACGTTTGTGCTAGTGTCAATTATTGTTGAAATACACCTCGGCCGTATAAGTGAAATACTCTTAAGCACAGCGTAAAAAAGCAATTTATTTAATTATTTTGCGACTGGGTACAACCCCAGATCAAACGCTACATAGATCAGTATGAAACTCAAATCACTCATCAAATAGCCCGCAGTAAATGACCCTCAAAACAACGGAAATATTTAGCCCTTCCACTAATAAACTATCCGTATTAAAGGAAAACATATGTGGGTTGTGAAACTGTTCTAGAAGAATTGTAATGGCTCTGATTTTGAAACTAAAAAAATCATTAAATGTTACTTTTTGCTACGAGCAGATTTTTTTTTACACAGCAGACTCTCTTTTGTTTCGATGGCCTAAGCAAATGTTAATTATTGCTGAAATGTGGAAAGAAAAACGGTCCCCACGTCGTTTTTTAAGAGCGACAAGCGCTTATATAATGGAAAGTCAGACCGGGAAACAACTGTAAACAGCTTGAGTGTTTTGTAATAACAACCGTATGTTTTACCAGCATAATGAATATAGCTGCGTGTGTTCCCTGTTTAACCAGGCAATTGTACTTTTTATGAGTGAACCACCCAGTGAGATGTGTGGGCATGTGCTTTTTTATCACTGGGTTACGATGCAATCATGCGCTTTGTTCATTTCATTTAATTGTATATCAATGATGAAAAATGGACCTCAACTGGGAACTTTAAAATCACTGTTGTTTATACACTGACAGATGCCCGTTCGTTCGTTCGCTCAGTCGCTTGTTCGTTCCTACATTCAGACCTTCGATCGTTCATTTATTCAATCATTTATTCATTATAGTTATTATTGCAATAGATGTTAAAATATGTTTCATTAAACAGCTGTAGGCCCACCGACTTCTAGAAAGAAGTTTTGTGGAGGCGGAGACGAAATGCTGTTTTGCATACTGAAGCAAAACTGTTTGTGTCCTCCATGCAAGTTTTTTTTTTGTTCGACCAGGTAATGACTTCTCCCTTACACTGTCATGAGAAATATCCATTCTACTTCCTTCTCTTTTAATGCGGAAATAGTCATATCAGTTCTGAACATACACGCAGCAACATGCTATTGCGCTTAATACCTTTATTCCAGTAAGTGAATTAAAATAAAACCAGTTAAGGAAGATTGCTTCATAATTTCTGGGCGTAATGAGTTGATTATTGTGCCCGTCTTGACATGTGCTCAGCCATGTCAAGTTTATGGAAACTCCTAATGACCCGTGTAAACTCGAGCTCTCCTTAACTCATTAACCTGCACGCAAAGTGGGCTGTCTACAGCTATTTCTCCAGGACAGTTAATTGCCTTTAGATTCGGTGCCGTTAACATTTGAAACTGAGACCCTTCAGAACCTAGCTATTACAGCCACGGGTTCAAAGTCAACGATTGTTTGACTTGGTGTGCGTTTAACAAGGGAATGAAACAAAACCAGTTATTATGAAAACAAAATGATAAAACACGCTGGCCATTCGGTGCCATTTATCACCATATTCCATTAGAAGTTTTTTTTTTCAATATGTTGGACAGAATTGATTTAACGTTAAGCCTGGACGGTTTAAAATTCTATTAGTTTGGTAATGTGGAACTTAGTGGGGACTTGTCTTCAGGAAGTGCGATACTGTTGATGTTCAAAGTAGTTCCAATACTCTGCTATTTTCTCAAGTGTACCTGTTTACACCTGATTACCTTATCTAATTTATGAGCACGCGCATGACGTCATTAATTCAATAGACCCTGTGCATGCACTATATTTAACGGGAAATGGAGTTTTATGTAGGTCGAATGTTTGTTATTTCATTTTATTGACATGGGCGTGGAATAACATTAAAACGATTATTGAAACCCAAACACACACTTATGTTGAATGTCAATCAATATATGTCTGTCAATTGTTATTACCGCTTTATTTTAAATTCCATTCACTGGTATTTGAATTGCACGTGTTTATTCTAGGCAGAAAATGGCTGACTTTTATGTAAAACTATTCTTGCGATAAAAGCAGTAACACTTCTGTTTAGCTTGAGACTCGCATATAAAGGCATTAGCCTCGATCGTAACGAATCTATTTAATGCTTTCATGGCACATTTGATGGATTTTATTTGTTTCGGAGAAAATAATCCGTCGGAGATCCAGATTGATTGATCCACCAGTAGATTGTTGCTTTTTCACTCATATGACGAATGTGTACACTAGTAAAAGTCCACTGAACCAAATGAAAATCGTTTTGCCCTCCTGGAAAATATATATTCCTCCAGTGTCTAGTAAATACAGCGCTGGACAGTGTGAACATACCCCCACCTTAATCAGAGGGTGATCCATTACCTGAGATATTGGTTACACCAACATTTAAACAACCCCAAAGGAATGATGATAAAAAGTATTTATAACTGTCGTATAAACAAATGTGTTTTCTGGTTATCTGAATTCATTATAATAAGGTAGAAAAGGGCAACAGTTGACTGTTCCAAAATTCGCGTTTTACATTTGCCAATTTTAACAACTAAAGGGAAGATCGTGACAACATGATATACAGAGCAGTTTGATTATGTGCTTTGTTTTAACCCTGACTAGACTAGTGGTGGTTACTTGTTTTGCTCAAGAATGGGTGTTCAATGGCATACTAATGAACCAGCCACGATGTCAACAAGGCCTAAATATCATTGCAAAGACGAACTGGTATTTTTTAAGCGCGTTTGATGTTATTTTTGTTCGACTTGTAACTTTAAAACCCCAAAACGCGCCGGCAACCATCAAAAACCACAATCATTGTAAAACACGAAATTACTCCGTTCTCCCTTCTGTTGAGATGTTCGCTTTATGATATTAACAGACAATCTAAGTTGAGATTAACGTTGTATGTGCACTCGTCCTCAATTTATTTTATAATAATAAAAAAAATGATGCTTTGCTACAGTGGTATGAGCTACTATTTTTTTTATCTCCCAACTAAGTGTCTTAGGATAAGTATTTATTTTATGTCAAGTATTTTATTTTCTTTGTTAAATTTGACATCAATTGGGTATCTTTTCGTAAAGATCTTGCTCTCCAACCTACTTTTTTTTTTTTTTTTTTTTTTTTTTTTTTCTGTTTTTTTTTATTTTATTGTTATTTTGTTGTTGTTTTATGTGTTTTTGTGTTGTTGTTGTTTTTTTGTCAATAAAGTAAGGTGCTATCCTACTTTTGTATGGACCATCATGTAACTGAAAAACATCTACGCGGGTTTTATTAAATGTTATCATTTGATTAACATTGTTCTGCCAATTGATCAGTAAATACTGAAGTTATGGTACTTAAAATCATGGCCCAGCCTAACGGCTGAAAGTCGGCATTTCAAGTACTAGTATATGAAGCACTACAGAAGGTAACAAACGAGAAAGTTCAAGTGCAGGCCTCCGCCTTCCCGTCATGCACCACGGAACGCGTCTGAGTAATTAATGGAATAGTAACGGTCTAGAAGTCGCGTCACAACAACACAGTTTCTACTGTTCTGTCCCTTTCCGGTTCCATCATTTTCTATTTTCATAATTTTGTGGGAATGCACTGAGGGCGTTTTTCCCAACGCTTTGTCGAAGAAATGCTTTTCTCGTTTTGTAAAGGCCTCTAAAAGCTGATCAACGCTTCATATTTACTCTCTAATTGCGGTTTTCTGCAAACAATGCCACGTTATTGGCCCTGGTATTCAATCGGCTCCTACAACCGACGCGTTAACTTTCAACTCCACAATGTTTCAGAGATCAGTGGATCACGCAATAATGTGACTGTTTATTAAAGAGAATGTGTTCACCTGGAAAAATAATAAAATAACAATGCCAAATAACTTGTGTAGGGGACAATATCGACGTGTGGTTGAACGTGTGTCGCTGAACTAACCGCGATCAGGTGAGCAGACTTATAATGTACAACGTCCGTCAATAGATTTAAATAGAAACTCCAAAGACTGTTATCATGGGATATTGAAATCTGCCGCAATGGCTTGAAGAAGAGAAAAGTTGACCAGTCCAGACAGGAAACAATGGGTGTGTACAGGAGGTGACAGACTACTGCCGTTTTAAGGAGGTTCATTCAGCTAGAATGCCTTTTATTCTAATTCGCCCTCGTTTCATCGTCGCCCTTGGTGTTAATAAAGTGGCTGATTTTGTTTTCAATTTGTAAGGAAATTACCCATATCCTCCTAACACTAGAGCATTTCGTCGATAAGTATTGAAGCGTCCATTTTGTCTGTTTCGAGTAAATAAAGCGTTAAAGAATCGAATTATTCTTTTAACAGAGCGGCCATTACGCGTCTATTGTTGTCTGTTTACAACCCATCCACTCCTCTTTCACTGTCAACATCGTGTTGAATTTCCCTCCTGATTCAATTCTGGTTTGTGTGGCAGAAGTCTGAAGAACTGTTTCCTTTTTTTCTCTCATACAGAATCGAGTTGTTCAGAGTTTAACTTTGGGTGATCTGACTTGCGGACCACTAAGCAGTCTTCATTAACAACGACTTCTCATATCTTAGCAGGACGAGCTGCAGACAGTATCCGGTAAGGCGCGAGCTTGGTGAAAGAGCGCCACTCGACGGGCAATCCGAGCTGGAAATTGTACACTCCACCTTTCGCCCCCAATTCACAAAATCCCATCAGTCCTGAAAGGGGTCGTCTTCTCTTGTCAATAGGATTTGTTTGAGATGGACA
This sequence comes from Mopalia muscosa, assembly GCA_031763545.1. NCBI lineage: Eukaryota > Metazoa > Mollusca > Polyplacophora > Chitonida > Mopaliidae > Mopalia > Mopalia muscosa. The sequence goes on from JARFOD010028206.1 coordinate 5,867, forward strand.
ACAGCCACTAAGTGATGGAGTCTTAGTTTTACACTGAACTGGAAATAGAAATATTTTAACACATTGGAAGAATAATTACATAGCGCGCGACTCAAATTACGCGAACAAAAATCGACAAATATTGGTCATATCTTAAGAGGTCCGATGAAATATGATCCAAAAAGTAAATCTGGTTAAATCCTGTCAGATCAGATGAAATATTAACCTGTAAATTGTGAGAACAGCTCACCTTCAGGTCTGTCTCATCACGTCATTATTAACAGGAAATCAGGCGGATGGAATTTTCTAAAGATGAATAATATCTCTGTTTTACAGACCTTACAAAATCATTTCAATTCCTGATGGATAGAGCCGGCTGTCAACAGGGGGCATAATTCGTGTTTTGTGTTTAAGATTTTCATAATTCTCAGCAAACAATATCTCGAAGGCTCCGGTAATGCCTCATTAATGTATGGGTTTTTTTTATGTGTTAATTCAAAAACACGTGAAGAAAAACACAATCTGTATATACTTTGCCACGACACCTACATTCTTATTCAATTTGTTTTAAGGTGAATTATATATTTTTGAGTGAGAATAAATAAAGGTAATACCAGTAAGACATACATGACTACAACAACAATAGAAAAACAATAACATTTTCTGTCAATACAATTTTAAAATATCCCCCACTCCTACCACATTGCTACTTTCTTCTTGTAATGGAAATATAAATAATTTGTCAAAGTGTATTGTATACCACTATCTACATAGACAGTTAAAATTCACTTGCCAAATAGTCTGTGAGTGTCTGGGGCACTTGTATGACGACGGGTTAGTCAAACACTTAATATACACACCTACATCAACAACAGATAGATTTGAAGTGTTTGCCAACGTGGAAAATTAATATTCCTTCAGTAATAATTAGTAAAAATTAGCAATTTATTAGTCAATCGACCATTTCCTGCAATATCCATCCTTCAATTTGGCCAACACAAAAAGTAACTCAATACAATACATCTTGGCAAACATCGGATAACTCTATTAAAGTTAAAGTAACCTATAAAAACCTCGTTTTTCGGCACTATAGTAGAATTCTGATACACGATTGATGGGCATTGCGACCAAGTTTGTACATTTATATTTCTTTTGCATACTTTACAAACGTTTATAATAAAATCCTCTTGTTTGGGAATCATAATTGTTATTTATGGATTGATTTGGATGATAATGTGTTTTTGTTTTTTTGACAACATTAGTTTTACAAAGATAGACATGTTTTACTATCTTATCTCCTGTCAGTGTTTATTTGACGTTATAATGGCTTTAACGTGCCCCTCAAACAAAATCCGAAGACACCTCACACAATTCTACAATGTACAGGTGTATACGCTGGAAGGACGTTATATATACCAAATCGTCTTAGGCAAAACCAAGCCCGTATTAAGATTTGTTAAACGTACGAAATTACCATAAAACAACTCATGTTTTAAATTCAGTAGTCATTTCTTTCGGTGTCTTAAAGAACATATTTTTTTGAATAGGACATTTGAATGATTCTGAAACTTTTATATTTTTCTGCGAACAGTTCACAAAAAAAAATATATTTCAAATAATCATACAGGGGTGTCAAAAGAATGATGTACGCAAGTACAGCCAACGGTATTGTCGATTCATGTTAATGGTAAAGCACAGTGTCATCTTTCCAGGCCGATGAATGGCACGCGTCAATGTCAGCTGCATTAAGAACACATTGTAAATGCAATCTGAATTAGCTCAAGCGTAATTGGTCACACCCTATGACTGTTGTAATTTATATATATATATATATATTAAGTGTGTTAAACGCATGGCTTTCTACACATACTATTGAATTTCTGGACAACCATTCTTTATTGCATGAGAGATCAAGGGCAAGCTTTAGACAGTGGTATGGAAATGGCATGATTGGAACACCGGAACCGAACAGGCACCAACAAAAAGAGCCCGCCAGTCACCACTGCATTCTGGCCCACCTTCAACTATAAACTCATTAGCAATCGGAAACTGCGAAAGTCGTTAGAAAAAAATCTCCGCTTTTTCGAGTGCAAAATGACTGGATGTATTTATTTGCCCCGAGCGTTAGTCAAATGAGCTTTTTCACATCCAGTCACAAAAGACCATAGCGGCTCTATTGTTTGGCTTTGGTTTGACTGGAATACATAAATAAAGCGGTGATCAATGATTTCACTAATTGACCTGACACTTTTTCCATCAGTGCTAGTATTACTTCAAAGTTCGATGTGTCAGTACAGCTATGATGTTTAAAACAAGTTTTCTAATTAAAATCATAATTTCTCAATACAATTTAGACTGCAGATTTAGCATTAAGCTTAAATGTACCTTTTAGCAGTCAGTGTATTGTTTGTCTTTAACCTATGTTTTACATTGCTTGGTTTTTTAATCAGTATATTCTCTGCTACTGAAAGTTAACAAATAATTTTTATCAAAAAACATTTTTGTTGAATATGAAACATTTAAATGCTAAGTGATTTCAAGGTTAAATGTTTGCCCGAACCCCAAAAAACCCCCATCGGAACCCTGCTCACGTATTACTGATTAAACGAAAGCTTTGGTGGGATGAGAAGCTCATTACTCCGTTGAGAAATCATTTTTCAACTCATCTCTTTCTAATTCAGCTCAACTTTCAATGAGTTTAAGGTGACAAAGTGCTTTTTTTTTAATGCTTAACTTCGATTTCAATTGCCTCGAACAGGAGCTATTGATCGAAAGAGATTCAGACTGGTTTTACATTTTCGTTTATCTGCTGAGCTGGAATAATTGCTGCCAGGGGTTAGCGTTTATTCCATATACTATATTAGCTGTTTCCAGGATATCTAACCCAGGGATTAAATTATGTTACTGAAAGGTATGACATTTTTGGGGTTAAATATCATAAGTTAAATATAAATACTGTATATATGGCTGCGTATAGACACCAAACAAACTGCACTTAGCCAGAGGACAAACAGGGAAGAAAAGCTTCGTTCAAGATATGATGGAGTACAGACAATTGTATTTCGAGTATAAAATAACGGTCGCTGATCCTTCACAACACAAGATAAAATAAATTTATTTGAATAATCTGAATTAAACCAGGTGTTAATGGTTGGTAAAGAAGTTAAACTCATAGAATTAGATTTCAATGAGCAGCGCTAATTACTGGTGGATATATTTTAAATCATGTGACGTTTTGTTTGTTTGTTTGTTGTTTTCATTTTGTTTTTTGTTTTTGTTTTTGTTTTTATTTTGTTTTGCTTTTTTTTCCGTATGTTTTTGTTGTTTTTCCCTTAAATCTAATGTAAATTTTGTCATACATTCGAATTATCGGCCAATGGGAATAATCGTGGCATCATAACTTAAATGAGCTAGATTTTATCACACGTAATTTTCCATATTTTTGCCATTCTAATACGAAAGACAAATTCAGACCTAAAATTATGTCTTATTTAATCGTTCTACAAAACACTTAATTGAAATAGTTTTTTGTGGTCCGCGCGGAAGACCAGATAGAAATGGTATATTCTAACATATAGAAATACTGACTTATTCATAACTAAATCAATACTTACACCTGTGTTTGTTTTTAACCTCGTCGTTTAGCTGAACTTGGTTTATTTGTTTCTCACTCAATATAACTTAAAATAAGACGGAATACTAAAAAACATCCCTGCAATTGTCGGAGATGCATTGTCTGACACTCTCATATGCAGGAGACCGATAGAAGGATTTGAGCCCGTGAGTATACGACGAAGGAGGATCAGTCGATCGACACGCTAGCCACCGAACCATGCACGGTTCGAGGTTTATTAGCTTTTCATGTCAAAAATGACCAAATTTAAACAAGCACATTTTAAACTGTAATATCATCTATGTTTACAAACATGCTTTATAAGGAATAAAATCAACTATAACTACTCGCAACTATAAATAAATTCTGTTAATTTATCAAACACGCGAGACGACATTCTAGTTTATTATCATCTGTATACAATTATTCTACTTTTATCAAAACATATTTTTAAATAAGTACACATCATATTATATTCTGTGAGGAAGCGATTATTCCTGTCTGTTATTTGTCCCCACGTGCGCATGTCCTTCACTCTAATTGGCAGTGCATAACGAGCTGGTGTCAAAATGCCACTTAGTCAAAGTAACGCGTTTGACGTATTATAAACGCGAACCCCAATAACGCGTGTCTTTATAGTTTTATGAGGACAAGACTTGTTATCGACGTTAACTTAACAAGACGTCATCTTCTCGCTAACCAATTTCAAAGTCCTCCTTCCGCTGTGTAAAGACAGCATTTCACGGTTTCCGTTCTAACACGCTTCTCCACTATTCGACAGGTGTCGTCTTTCAAGCTAAGAAGAAAGGCACATGGTTGGTATACCTCACAGAGTAATGTAAAACCTCCATGTAACCTTATTATATACATCAACCACACCCACCCCAATTCCCCGATCAGTTTACACATTAGAAGGAAGTAGCAGCGATCGCGTTACTAATGAGTCAATTCAATTAATTATTAAATTGTCTGAATCTATATGGGTTGTGGGCGAGTTTTGACACCAAGTTGATGAATACGCCTGTGACAGATGCTTCAAACCTTATCAGACGTATATTAAAAGATTAGATAAACATTTGTCGCTCAAAGACATAGCCAAATCAATTACGTCTTTGTGTCAACATTTTTAATCTAAGTGCCATTAGAAAATATGCATTTCTTGTCATTATTTAAACTAATTGATTAAGAATAAACATTTGAATATTAAACAAGTATATGGCAGACCCCCCCTCCCCCCCATTTTTGTGTCGTC
>JARFOD010028217.1:0-10708 GCA_031763545.1 Mopalia muscosa
CACTAAAAACAAAACAAAAACACAACAGTTCAACACTTAATGCTCATTTCAATTATAGCTGCCCTTCTAATTTTTTTTGGAGATTATATACATGTCTACGAAGACGTTGGAATTTTAAAGAAAATCTCCCACCATTTACGGTCCATTTTTCAAGCTTTTTACAAAAAAACAGTGTTGTGAATTTAATTATTCTATGTTAATAGAGGTAAAATCCACGAAAAGATAAGGGTCGCTTTTTGCACACCTGGCCCTCACATGTTGGGTCAAAAGGACAGGCATAGACGCGTCATGCCCTATTTGCTGCTTTGTCACTCTTAGCCGAGTTTTAAAGTCGCACCCAATGGTATTTCACTTATTATTTACGACGACGGATTATCCACTTCGCACTATGAATTACTCAGAGTTTTGCTTAGACAGTTAATTATTTTGTTATAGAGAATTAAGCTTCAATCGCTTTTTTTCATGAGATATAAATTTGCTATACCTAATAGCCATCGACAGATAGTTTAAGAATTATATACAGGAGACCAAGAGTTTTACTCCGAGCTACTCTGCACTACAACCCTTGACCGATTTATCACGTATAAATTGAATTACTGCTACGCCACCTGGTGAACAAAATGACCAAATTTCGAGATAAAGCGCTGATAACATATGCTGAATTTTATTCTAGTTTTGACAATTTGTTTAACTTTGTAAAGCACTATTGTCGTGTTTATAGAGAGTTGATGTCTGTAGGGGCGGTACGATACGCAATACTCTCATTGAGTTGGTTGAACATTTCCCTTTTTCGACAACACTTCACCCACTTTCATTATTGACTATCGCTGTCATTTTTACTAGTTGTGGTACGAGTCATCTCATACCACAACATCTGCATGCATGAAGCTGATTGGTTGCGTAGAAGTTCCCACGCATCCAATCCATCGCTAGGAAGCCGAGTCCGATAATATGTGAATTATCCGCCAAGGGAGTTTGATTAAAACCGGAAGCAGGCTTACCTCCATGCCTTACTACAGCCCGTTTCTGCATTAAAAAGCTAGATGGTACTTGATGGTTACAAAATGGGCCAAGGGTTGTAATCCAAAATATCTCGGAAAAAAAACCTAGCAAAGGTGTATACAGGTGTGCATTTAATAGATCATGAGGAATGTGAGAAAGGGAGGCGGGCAATATAGACACCTGCAAAACGTATATAGATAGTCCCCTATCATATATCCCTGTCGGGTGTCCGGGAAGGGATTAATATCGCCTGACATAACATTTTTATCCTTGTATTTATTTATTTTTCTGTTCGATATCCGTGTAGTCCTATCCATTTATGTTAAGCCTAGCGAATACCCGTAATCCTACCCCACTAGCATTATATAACGGTAGTCTTATTGTATTTGATAAGTTATATTGTTTTCCTGCCTCATAATCTCCGTGTGTCCATACTTTTATCAACAGTATCAGAGTCTTTCTTTCGTCAAAATTTGCAAAAATGTTGTTAATCAAACTCCACAACAAACTGATTGGTTAAGTCTTCGATCAGCTAATGGACTTGATTGATTGATTGCTTGGTGTTTTACGCCACATTCAGCGGGCTAATGGACTTGAAATTCCATATTGTGGTTATATTGAGCTATATATTGCAATACATTACGCAGTCGTTAACCTCTCTATCAGGAGCTAGAATATTTTCTACAATGGACCTGACATCAGGTTATAATCAAGAAGGCTCGCACTCAGATTCCATTGAGAAAAATGTTTTTACTATCCCGAGAGGACGTAACGAATACCTTGAAATACCATTTGGACCAACGAATGCAACTGCCACTTTCAACGTCTGACGCAACAGTGCTTGGATGATCAACTTTTCCAAAGCCTCATTGTTTATTTAGAGGACATAATTGTGTACTCAAGAACAGCTATGTATTAACTTAATGACTTTGGATTTGTATTCCAAAGGTTGAGCTTGAACAATTTACGCCTTGAACCTGCAAACTGTCCTTTCTTCCAGAAGGAAGTCCGTTACTTAGGACATATCATAACTGTCAATGGGATTTCCAATGATCCGGATAAGGTTACTGCAGTTGAGAATTGGTCAACGCCAACTCCAGCCAAGGAACTCCAATATTTTCTTGGCCAAGAGAGTTACTACCGACGCTTTGTCAGCAAATTTTCACACATGGCAGCACCATTACACACCCTTGTTTCTTGTTCTAAAAACAGTAAGTTAGAATGGCTATCAGTATATGATAATGTTTTCCAACAGCTTAAAGACAATTTGACATCTGCACCTCAGGCGTTGCAGACTTCACACAGTTTTTTTATCGTCGAAACTGATGCGAGCCTCCAAGGCTTGAGTGCTGTTCTATCGCGAAACAACACGGTAAGCTGATAGCAGGTTTTCGACCTTCGGAAAAGAAAAGAAACAACTATAGCTCGATGCGTCTTGAATTGTCAGTGTTAAAATGGGCCGTTGTGGAGAAATTATAGATTACCTAAAAGGCCAGATTTCACCGCTTTTACAGAAAATAACCCGTTGAGCCATCTCACAAATACCAAGCTGGGAGCTACTGAGCAACGTTGGGCATGCCAACTTGCCAGTTTCAGATTTGATATCTGAAGTACTGGCCAGGGGAAGAGAACCTGAATGATCACAGTCTATCACTAAAACCCTATTTGACAGGAGAGCCTGAAGAGATAGAAGACATTTTATCTGTTTTAGCTGAAATGACAAATGTGCCATTTGAAATTATCCAAGGTACTGCATCCCAGATGGTTCCTTTACCTGATATTTGACTGACTGTCAATAGTGTCATTTCGATTCCAACGCTATCGACTGACGGGCAAGCGAAACACCAGTTTGCCGATTCTTGTATTCACCGTTTGTACCATTGTGTAGCTGAAGGGAAGATCATCCGTCAAAGATGATTCAGGGTTACAGACGTTTGAGGGAAAATCAATTTTAGAGTCTTCAAATTAACAAAGTTGTAATGCATAGAGTTGTTTTCAGTCCAAATGTTGGTGAGGTGAAAAAGATTGTTCTTCCTCAGAATCTTCGCAATTCTGCATTACATGCATAAAATGACCATGCCGGACACTAGGGGATAGATAGAGCTGTAGCTATCGCCCGTAAAACGTGTTTACTGACCAAGAATGGAACACGATATGGAAGAATACTACGAGAATTGTACACAATGTGTTGTTACATTACCACAAACAGGAATCAAAATCACCATGGGTTCATTACAAGCTAGAAGATCACTGGAGGCAGAGCCTATTGACTTCAGTGTCCTTGACAAAAGTTCCGACGGTCGTGAATATATGTTAGTGGTAATGGACATATTCACCACACGAGATCAAACTGCCACCACAGTCGCGAAGGTACTCATCGGATATTGGTTCACTCGATTCGGTGTTCCTCAGCGCCTTCACTCCAACCCAGGTCGAAACTTTTAGCGCCTAGTTATTGTAGACTATGTGGTATGAACAAAAAAACAAGACCCTCTCCCTTCCATCCAGCCGGAAATTTATGTAATGTGTGAGCGTTATATCAGGACACTCCATGATCTACTGAGAATCCTTCTTCCGGAATTAGTGTATTTGTCTTATTCTACACCACATTCCACGACAGGATTTTCCCCATACTGTCTACTGTTTGGGAGAGACCGGACACTTTCGATTCATTTTCTGCTAGGTTGTACCACAGACAGTATCGCAAATAATGAACAAATCTTTGATTGGTTAGAGATTCAACAACACAGACTTCGATCAGTCTGGAACACAACAGGAAAGTTTATTGAACATCGTGTTGAACGCCATAAGCAGAAAACTTCTGCACAGAATATATTCCGAAGAACTCCGTGCCGAACAACGTTTTGTATAGAAATGGAACATTTCGATACTCGAACATAGTGACGAAGATGTGATAGAAGGAATTATCGCATCGGAAGATAGAACTCCACAATATCATGATTCATGAAGCTCACTTTGATTCGACCTCCGAATCAAATTCTGAAAGTGATTATAAAACACATATCACAGGCTGTTGCTCATCTCCTCATGGCAGAGTCAGCTTGTCCTTGTATAACTGCGAATACAGCCTATAGATCATACCTGGGATTTTCAAAGATATGAAGCTAAGCAGTAAAGCGTTCGGAAAACTGGTGAGCTTGAAACGTATAACTGAATCCGTTCACGCCACCAATGACTTGGCCACTGCCCACTTGGCTTGCAAACCGGCATAGCATCTCGCCAGTTCTCGCGCTTCACAAGAGAATCGGGAATTCAATGTTAAAGCCTGTTGTTACATATCCCTATATATCGTATTGATGTAATCCCAGATCATACCAAGATTCCATAATGAAGTCATCAGTTCGCATAATGCGTGAAGCGGGACAGTTTTTACAAGCCGTTTCATACTTTTCTAACAATATATTTTGTATTCGATAATGTTTACCACAATCAACCAGGTCCTAAACATTCAAAACAACAAAGTAAGTTCTGCATGTTTGGGAATGAAAAATCCTGACAAGTCAACTCTCGTTACTCGCTTGTTGAATATCAAATGTCCCGAGCTGACTAATAAAGGTTTTTCCATTCTGACATATTCTGTATTTGTATCATATTATGACCTACACTGCCATCGAAACTGGAGGAAAAAATCTAAGCAAAGAAATCACTTATTTGCAGAGGCAGGATAATACTGTACAAAATTGCGATGGGTTGAACATTTATATTTTTGAAAAAATAAACGCCACACTGATATAGGTAAAATGGAAGCATATTTTTATTTCTTCCAACAACATCAAAAAACAGAATAAAAAATATTACCGAAGTAATATTGTAAAGCTCAGTGAACAATTTCATTTTTTAAAATCGTGTTTTTTTTTTAGGGCATTCAAATCCAACGACCTTCATGATCAAATGTACAGACAACCACTTAATGCTAAAAAAAATATGAGCCTTATTTACGGAATATTATACAAATAATCTCCACATGTTTCAACATTAAGATTGAAATATTTTCATGCTTCTTAATTAGGTTTATTATTATTAATAATTAGTTCATCCATATGTTAATTTGCCACACAGTTTTAAGATGTCCTATTGATGTGGTTAAATATTAAATCAAGCTTTATCTTAGAATTGGACAGGTGGGAGGGGATTTATATTAACGTGGGAATTAAGATAGTTTTAGTATTTATCTACTAGAGTTGATATTATGTTTATTTGTTTACATGTGGGTTTACACCTTACTTCAGGTCATCTCATTCCCACGCCAGTTTGGCAACTAAATGGGTGAAGGAAATTACTTCCTCTGGTTACTGTCAGCAAACAATGGAATAAAGAAGGGCTTCATGTTGCCTTTTAGGTTCAAGTTCGGTATGCCTACCCCAAAATAAATTTATGTGTAAAAATTGAGTTTTTTAGGAGTATTTTCTTAATATTTTGTGTATTTTTGTGTTACAGCAATGAGCATAGCATATTTATTTCTGTGTGTATTTTAATGGCCTATAGTTGTATTTAACAAACATTATGTGTACAAAATACTCAAGAGCACACCAGGTGGGCAGGTCTGGTTTAAGTGCACCCTGAAAACGCCTTCCATCTAACAATTCAGTATATGAAAACAATGTAACGGAGACAAATGTTTAAAGGTTAGATGAATTGTCACTGTCAGTCATTTTTACAAATATGCTGCCATTTCACCGTAACAGGTGATTTAGGAATTTTCTGTTATCTGGCTATCACAGAGCTAAGGGTTAACACAGAGCCACTTTCTTGTAAGACTACTCTGGCTCATCATTATAATTTGTCATGGGCCCCTAGACTCCCTTAGTGCTGATGGCAACAGGAGCTCCATCCGACCAGAGTTATAGGAATGTTACGCTCAGTGAAAAGTGAAAACTCGTTTGCTTTATTACCTGTGCTGCTTTCTAGCTAAAGGAACTATAATCGTATTCTAGAACATGCAGTCTAATATTCAAACATTTATGATGAACACAATTGCGAATATCTAACAACAGTGATAAGGTTATTTCGCTCACATGACGACATGCTAGCCAATCAGGTGAAGGTAACCACCCTGACACCACTGGCCAAGGCAGACACCCGTCCAAATGGATGCCCTGAAGTGAACAATTGCCTCATTTGGACACCCTGTTTTAAGAAACTTTTTGATGTCTGGCTAACCCATGCCACTGGCAACACACAAAAAACATCCCAGGACAAATACAGGGCCCTCACAGGAAAACACAAAAACATCAGAAACATATCTGCTTCCTGTTCTTCTTAGCCCAGAAAGCATCAGGGCAACAAGAAGCTCCCTCCAACCCCCTGCTGGTTTCTTATGTTTTTTTTAAAATATATTTTTGTTAGTATTTAATGTTAATAAGTGGTTTCATTTTTATACATGTAGAATCAAGAGAGACAAAAAAATATTCAATTAAAAGAGTAAAAAGACCATACCATGACCCCACAACTTGAGCAAAATACTATTAACTTTAAAGAATTAAGAGAAAATTAGCTTAAATAACATGGAGATTCTGAATAAGAGGTGGATTTCATAATTGTTGGATCATCAGTTTTTACACGCTAAATCAAAACAAGGAAATACTATGTTGCTCATACAGACAATCACTAAAAGATAAATTCGCTGGGAAAATTTAACCCAAACATTATTACAAATATACATTGTTTTTTCTTGTTTGTTTGTGTCTCAACATCACACCATAGAAAATAGTTACATACATACGTAAAACACAGCACTTCATCTCAAGTAAGTCATTTTACATTCATTTAAATTCTGGACATTTAAAATACATGGAGTTCAGTTGTGTTTGTTTTATACACATGCAGGGTCATATAGATTAGTGTTTATCAAACCATGCTTATTGTTCTGGGTTTTCTATAAGATTTACATTAAGCACAAAATAATTTTCAAAACAGACATGGCCTTATTTAACGTTTGAAGAACAATATGCTCAAAGGGACTAAAACAAAAGTATCATTTCAGTCCCTCTATTCACACAAAACTGGTTCATCACCATAGCGATCCGTGTAATGAATCCACAGATCTAAGGTAGACATCCAAAACGTACAATTTTGTCATGGGATCATTTGTAAGTCCAACTGTTTTATTTGTCTAGGAATATATTTTCCAAGGAACAGAGGAGTCCAAAGACGAGTTAATTGGCGAGTCAATGGACGAACCATTGGGTAATCCAACTCCTTGATTTTTCCCATTTGATATGTTAACATTTTCAATAACCTCAATATCACTATCAACTTCTTGTTTTATCCCAGGTTTTATAGGTTCAGAAGGAGCTTCGGTTTCACCTTCAACGTCCGACAATTCTGTCAAATCTATAAATTCTGGGGTAGGTTTTATGGTTGGTAACTCAATGATGTCCTCGGGGACTTCCACTTTTGGTGTAATCATATCAGCACCATCTTTAACTGGATTTGGCACGGATTCGTTAGTGGATTCTAAGCACGCCGTAGATTCCTCAGCAGTTTCTAAGCACGCTGTAGATTCCTCAGCAGTTTGTAAGCAGGCTGTAGATACAGGTTCCTCAACAGATTGTAAAGATATTGTTGAAGAAATTTTTAACATCATTGGACTGGATTCTACTTCAGATATTGGTTCTTGCTCGGGCAAGATTGAGGACAAAATATTCGTGTTACTTGTACTTTCAGTTTGTCCCGAAATACCAGGCAAAATGTCTCCAGTTTCCGTTTGGGGTTGTGTCTCATTGACCTCCATGGTAGAACCGGACTGTAGTTCTGCCTGTGTATCAGACTCCTCCCTTTGATGGTCCAAATCATCAACTGAGATTTCCATATCCATTGGGTCCTGTAAGAATCGGGACCCGGTTTCATCTTGTGGAGTATTCATTGCAGAGGTTTCTTCATCAACAGGGTCCTCATCCTCATTTTGATCATTGTTCTTTTTGAAATATGTCTAAAAAAACAGAAATTATTGAAATTTTGTCCTTCAAAATTGGGCCAGGTTTGAATACACAAATTTGTTTCCCTATGATCCTACTAAAAAGATAGACAACAAATGGACAGATGTACATAAGATTTTTTCGTACTCAAAATGTGCTTAAAAATGTGGTTATATCTAGTATTATAGTCCCCAACAACTAGCAATTATTAAGACTCGAGTCATATAATAAATTCCGCAATAAACCATCAATTTTGTCTCACGCATAACAAGGTCACAAATTTCTTTCCAAATCTTAAGTATCTTATGCATTATTGTCTAAATTGGTTGCCAAGACATCGGATTTCACTGCAAAAAAATATTTTTTATCCCATCATAACATGAATTTTCTTATTTTATAACATCGAATAAACAAATTTCACCCAAACTATGGTTTTATGGTTGCATGATTTTCAAGGTGCACATAACTATAAACATTTTTTTGATCCAACAATTACATAAATTATCTGATATTATAAGATCGAATAAACAAATTTCATTCAAACTGTTGTTTCATGATTTTCAATGTGCACATAACCATTAATATTTTTTTGATCCAGCAATGAATTATCTGATTATAACACGAATTAGATAATGAATACACTAATTTCTGAGATGAGTGGTGTTTAATTTATAACGAAAGAAGAGTATGAAAAAAATATTACCGCTAGATTAATGGAATATTCTCCAGTGTGCACTTCTACCAGTCCGTGAATGCGTTTCAGGTGCTGTTCTAGTTGACCCCTACGATCAAACCCTCCATGACAAAGAAGACAAATGTTTCTCATGTTCCGGTGCTGTTGGGATTGATGTTGCTGGAGATATCTAAGACTCTGGCAGTAAGAATGGCACATATCACACTGGTATCCTAGCGAGCCTTCCAACACGGGCTGAACAGGGTCCTACAATTACATCATTACAATCACAATTAATTCACTTGTGCTTATTAACTCAAAGAACGCACACTGCACCCAATACCTCCCTGGAAAAAATGTAAAATTTCTCAAGACCACTAATTTTCAGATTAAAAATTTCTCACCAGATTCTACATACAGCAAATACGCTTCGAAAATAATCTTAAAAATTATCTACTATAGGTTTAACTTTTATTCAAATTCATCTTTTTTTCGGCTTGACATTGGAGTGGGTTTAATAAAAAATTATAAAAAAGAAAAATGTTAAATTTTTTTTATTTTTTACAAAATTTTTCACCAGAAGTAGGATTTCACGCGACTGTGTGTCACATGGTCTAATTATTTTCCAGAGGTGTCTAAGCCAGGGCTGTTGGGGAGAACAGATCGTATAGAGTCTTCCCATCGTTATGGCAAATTATTTTGGAAGGACCGATTTTTACATTTCCCAAATTGTTTTAAGGGGATCGTTCGCACTTCAGACTGTAAAAATTGTCATTTTATATGTGATTTGTAATTTTTCAGTTTTTTTGATATTTTGAATCAATAAACATCAATTTACATGGTGGTGGGTGTTTTATTTGTGTTTTCAACTTATTTAATGCTAAAATAGCATTATTTGAAAGAGTACTCGAGGTAAAAGTGTTTGTAAACAAAGAAAATTGAAACGAAAACCTTAAAAATCTGATGAATTCAATGAGCGAAATCTCCGCGATCGTCTGCACTATATGTGTTATGTTGGTGTTGTTTTAAAGCTCGTACATTTCTGAACTCATTCATAAATCTCTTTGTCATCCTATCCTATGGAAAATCCCCAGTTTTTCCCGCCGAAAGGAGCTCGATTTTTCTAACAATTTTAAACTAATATATGCCGGAGCTTTCATTGGTCAGCCGTTGACTTTTGAATAATGATAAACATACGTCATCAACTTTATCCAATGAAATGCGAGAAAACAGTCACATGACTTGAAGAGGCCGATCACTTCCGGTCTGTCTCACATGGAAATTAGTCCAGGACAGATCCATTTACATTGAATTCATCGATCTTTTTAACAAGTTTAGACATTGGAAATGCCTTCCAAAAAGTTTAGAACGGTTAACAAATATTAAGAAAAACGCAGAAAGTGTAAACCACGTTAGTTTGCTGCAGCAAAGCGATCGGATGGCGACAGATTATCAAATTCAGGTTGTTGCATCAAATAGTGATAACATGGTATCAAACATAAACGTTACTCAAAATATTTCGGAAAACACTGATCAAATGATAAATTCTTACAGCGAGTCAACTGAAAGGCCTTCTGCCGTAGATATTGATGTGGATAATTTTGTTTCTCCAAGCGAAAATAAATTTAATGTGTTATCTGTTGATACAATTTTACCAGCTACCATAGGCCTAATAGTGACGACACTGCTCACGGATATCGATTGGTACACTTAATCAGAAAATAATTAGGTGTGGGTAAAGCAGGGTTAGATAAATTTGCAAAAGTCAACTGCCAGATTTAAAAGTTTAAGAAAAGAAAAGGAACTAAACACTTCAAAACAACACTTAGGTCAAAAAAGGAAAGAGGGTGAAACATATAAGCCAGGGGCTTTTTAATGATGTTGTCATTGTCCAATGAAATAAATGTTATGACATACACCAATTGATTGATTGATAGTAAGATTGAACGCCATGCTTAAGTGTATTTCACTTATACTTATGAGCTGTGTACTTCCAAAGAATTAACAACAACACAAATATAATGTGAAGGGGTTATATATACAAAGTCTGTTGGAAAATAAATGTGCCTCCATAGCACACAGCATAAATATACTT
>JARFOD010028228.1:0-10708 GCA_031763545.1 Mopalia muscosa
CCCCCCCCCCCCCCCCCCCCCCCCCCCAAATCCCTGAGTCAGCAATGAGTTTAACGGTACGTCCTGCTGTTTCTTCCCGCGTAATTTCTGAGACAGCAATGTGTTTAACGGTACGTCCTGCTGTTTCTTCCAGTGTAATCCCCGAGACAGCAATCGGTTTAACAGTATGACCGGCTGTTTCTTCTAGTGGGATAGATATGGGTTTAGCCAGAAGCCTATCAAACAGTAGTATTAACCCAACCATTACCCAGTCTCAACCGCATTGAGACTTTCAGAAAACTTTCATACTGCCATATGACGCCCAGTGTGAGAGTCTACTGACGCCTTATGGGTAAACTATAACATTTGCCATGCGATAGAAATAATTTTAGTATGATATACCCATGATTGCACATGCAGTTTATGTTCTTCGAAGTTTCTCTATTTCTCGGGGGCGCTTTTTCAACAATCACCGCTGGCCTAGTCATAATGCCATTGAGACCCGCGTACGGTATGGATTTGAGTAGTAGACCAATACGCTAATCCCTAAACGACAGCCCTGTACGGGCCTGATTTGAAAGAGCTTGAGATTTGAGATTAACTTTCTGGCTGTAGGGTCAAAGCCGGAATTGTGGCAAATAACGTTATATAATGGTGTTGTGCTGCTAGTCAGTATTACACGATATTCTTTGATACTACTAGCAATTTCTAGCAAATCAGCTAATCATTTGGATCTTGTTTTCAGCGATAGCAGAGAATATCGTACAGGCTGTAGAACAAAGTCACAGAACAATTCTTATTTTGTCGCAGAGGTTTGTGGAGAGTGAATGGTGTCAGATGGAATACCAGAAAGCTCAACATGAAATGGTGATGAGAAGGCATAAAATCATACCAATCCTTCTTGAAGACATCTCAAAGTTCAACATCGTGGACAAAAACCTACAAAATATTTTGAAAGCGGTGACATACATTGTGTGGCCTGGGAGTGATGCTGAGCCACGAAAAATTGAACATTTCTGGAAAAAGTTGATTTACTCTATGCCCAAACAAAATGGACGAATCCTACAGAGTTATCCCAGTACATCATCGGCTGATACAGAGTTATCAGACTTGGAATTTCTACCTGAATAAGCAAAGTGGTCCTCAAAAGATATGCCCTATTCAGTTTCCCAAATTATTGCTCTTTCTTAATGCAACTATTGCACTATTTGACCAATTTCAAATATACAATAATAGTGTAAAATGGACATTTTAAAATATTATTGTTAATACAACTGAATTAGTTTTGTAAGAGTTGGAAACATACACAAAGGTTGTGATAAAAAGCGCATTCCGCATTTGCTGCTACGTTCTTTTCATCGGCCGGTACATTGTCGTCCTCGACTGTTTCATTGTTCTCTTCCGCTGGTACATTTTCCACATCGGCTGAAACATTGTCTTCACCAGCTGGTACATTGTCCTCATCGGCGTGTACATTGTCCTCGTTGGCAGTTTCATTGCCCTCATCGTCTGGTACATTGTCATCATCGATTGATACATTGTCCATAGACCAGTCCGGCTACGAAATGCCCCTAGACCATTCAGGATTCGAATTACCCCTAGACCAGTAGACCTCTGAAATATCCCTGGAAAAGTTAGGCTACGAAATGTCCCTAGACCAGTCAGGCTGCGAAATATCCCCACACCAGTCAGGCTTCGAACTAAACCTAGACCAGCAGGCTACGAAAACCCCCTAGACCAGTCAAGCTGTGAAATGTCCCCTTGACCAGTCAGGCTGAAAAATACCCCTAGACCAGTAAGGCTGCAAAATGCCACTAGCCAGTCAGGCTACGAAAAGCCCCTAGACCAGTCAAGCTGTGAAATGCCCCTAAACCAGTCAAGCTGTGAAATGTCCCCTAGACCAGTCAGGCTGCAAAATACCCTTAGACCAGTAAGGCTGCGAAATGCCCCTGGATCAGTCAGGTTGCGAAATGGCCCTAGACGATTCAAGCTGTGAAATATCCCCTAGCCCAATGAGGTTATGAAATACCCCTGGGTCAGTCAGGTTGCGAAATACCCCTAGATCAGTCAGGCTGTGAAATGCCCCTGGACCAATAAGGCTACGAAATGCCCCTGGATCAGCCAGGCTGTGAAATATCCCCTGGGCCAATAAGGCTACGAAATGCCCCTGGATCAGCCAGGCTGTGAAATATCCCCTGGGCCAATAAAGCTACGAAATGCCCCTGGGTCAGTCAGATTGCAAAATATCCCCTAGACCAAAAAGGCTACGGAATGACCCTGGACCAGTCAGGCTGCGACATGCTCCTTGATCGATCAGGCTGTGAAACGTCCCCTAGACCAATAAGGCTACGGAATGCCCCTGGAGCAGCCAGGCTGTGAAATGCCCCAAGATCACTCAGGCTGCGAAATACTTCTGGATCGGTCAGGCTGCGAAATGTCCCCTAGATCAATAAGGCTATGGAATGCCTCTGGATCAGCCAGGCTGTGAAATGGTCTAGGGCTGCAAAATACTCCTGGATCGGCCAGGCTGCGAAATGTCCCCTAGACCAATAAGGCTACGGAATGCCTCTAGATCAGTCAGGTTGTGAAGTGCCCCAGGATCAGCCAGGTTGCGAAATACTCCTGGATCAGTCAGGCTGTGAAATGTCCCCTAGATCAAGATGGTTACGTAAACCCCTGGATCAGTCACACTGCGAAATGTCCCTTAGACCAATAAGGCTACGGAATGTCCCTGGATCCGCCAGGCTGTTAATGCCCCCGGATCAGCCAGGATCCAAAATACCACTAGACCAGTCGAGCTGTGAAATGTACCCTAGATCAGCAGGGTACGAACTGTCCCTGGATCAATCAGGCTGCGACATACCCCTAGACAGTAAGGCTGCGAAATGCCCCTAGACCAGTCAAGCCGCGAAATGTCCACTAGACCAGTCAACCTGTGAAATATCCCCTAGACCAGTCAGGCTTTGAACTGGACCTGTTAGGCTGCAAAATACCCCTAGACCAGTCAGACTTTGAACTGGACCTGTTAGGCTGCAAAATACCCCTAGACCAGTCAGGCTTTGAACTGGACCTGTTAGGCTGCAAAATACCCCTAGACCAAAACTGCTCCGAAATGCATCTAGACCGGTTATGCTACGAAATGCCCCTAGACCAATCAGGCTGTCTTTTCTTAGCACTTGACAAATAAATATTTCAAACGTTAAATCGAGCCCAAAACCTTTGTAGGCCTACTTATTTACAAATAAATTAATTTGATGAAGTCCTACTTGTTTAAGTCGAAAAGTATTCAGCCCGTATTTTAAAACACGTGTGACCTAGATCATAATAGTAAACAACCGCGGATCAATGCTGACTCCTACAAAGAAGCAAAAGACTAAGCGAGCAGTTAAATAAGTACTCCAAGATTTACTAAAGTCAAACTTTGCAAAACATCAGCAAATTACCGATCGCCTTATCTACATCTATTTGAAATATAGGGATGTGCCCTGTCTCTATATTACTTTTCTCTGCACTCATTCGATTTATATTATTATCACGAGCTGCATGTTGACATATATTAACAGTATACGAGCTTAATAATTTTCAAGTTCAACAAAAACGTTCTATTGCAATATTGAATCAAACCCAAAACCTATCAATTTATTTACAAATAAATAACTTGGGGGTTTTATTTGTTGAAATTGGAATGTATTCAAAGAAAATACATTTCACGTATACAGGACTCTGATTGGGTAACTTGTTAGAGACCTGACTTATGTTAACACGCAGCACATGGGCCCTGCCTCTTTGTTGGAGTCGCCATCGACTTATGGTTGTTTACTATCATGATCTAGGTCACACGTGTTTTCAAATACGGACTGAATACTTTCCATTTCCAACAAATAAAACCACAAAGTAATTTATTTGTTAATAAATTGATAGGTTTTGGGTTCGATTTAACCTTTGAAATATATTTTTTTACATAAACCTATTAAAAAAGCAATTGTATGGGCCATTTTTTTTAGCAATTTTGCAAAAAAATAACGTACGGTGTTACCAAACCCTTCAGCCGTGGTCGAAGTTAACGCGAGGAGAGTCTGGTAACGCGAGATTTTTACATACAAAGGTTTTGAGTTCCATTTAATGTTTGAAATATTTTTTAAATTAACCTATCAGACAATCAACTGTCGATAACCTGGTCATTTAATTTAAGCAGTAATTAGCGTGCAGGGTTACCAAATCAATCTAGACGTGGTCGAAGTTAACGCGAGCTGAGTGGTTCACGCGAGACTATCCTGTACGTAGGCCTAAGGCCCGCTTCCGGTTTAAACCATATGGATTTCGACTCTTTGCTCCTAATCATGAAAACAAAATTAAATGTATCGTGTTTATATAAGCGACCTACTCCAATAAATACTTTATTATATTCTGGACTTATCACAACAGCTCCGTGTTCTGCTCAGCTCTTCCGCTACTTCAGTTTGCCAGAGTATCATTTCCGAAAATCTGACGGGCAGTTTCCAACCTAGTCTAGAAATAGGCATACACAGGAAACTGATCCCAGTCTTACTGGAGGCTATCATTCTCTCCATATAGCGGACAGCATTTTAGCACAGTATTATGATGATGAGCTTTAACGTGGAATTGTGGTGTATTAAGTATGTATGAGAAAAGATATTAAAGGACCATAGATCACCCCCCAAATAAAGTGTGTTAATCGCATGTTACAGATATGGTCTTAAGAAACTTTCCAAACATGCCACCCAGAATTCCTACTAAACCATCTTAGCAATTGAATTTACATTTATCCAATCTGGAAACTTCTGCTGTAACCCAGGGCCGAATTGAAGGAAATAGATTCATGGCATGACGCGGAATAGGTATATGTTTTTAGAAGGCGTGGAAATCTTTAATGTAAATTATATCGATTAAAGTGAACCCGAAAATTATTGAAAACGGTGTCTCATTTTTGTTATAGTTGAATTAGAAATAGTACTTATGTTAAATATTTCACATCATATTTTCGTTTTCTGGGGATAACACCTTCTTACATTGAACAGATTCCAGTTCAGAAAATTTTGCAGATGGATCGAAACAACCGAGCAATCAATCAATCAATCTCTTCTGACTGACCCTCCTATTGTGCACAAATGCACGTCTATAATCCGGTATGTTTCCACGGGATATACACAAGAATTGTACACGTATTTAACACGTCACGTGTTGAGCCAGTCCGTTCTAGGAATTGACACTCTAATAAAGAAAGAGGATGTAGGTCTTATATACAGCCGCAATGGGTGTCTTGAGTCAGCGGTTTACTAAATTGTTGATGGGTTAAAGTTATGCTATATATGATTGTAACACGGAACAGGCAGTGTAAATGAACGAGACTGATGTACCCGTAATTCATATTTGGCAATGACTTTTACGTTGAAAATGAATTAATGGTAAATATTCCAAGCAACAACTTATGAAATCATAAGTGGAAGTCACACCAATCCCTCAGATATAAATAAGCCGCATAACCATGGCTGATACACCGTCATCTCAAGTCGGAACAGTCCGAAGGTGATAACGAATTTATTCTAGGATCGGAAAATTTGTATGTATTATGAACCGGTCCTGCGCGGTATGAAGATGATACCTGCGTAAAAAATAACCACGTGGTATTCGGTATTCACATTGTTTAACGTTTGTTACAGTCCCGAAAAAAAAAAATCACGTGGTAATCACATGATTTATGGCAGTTTCATTCGCGGAACATTAATCACGTTTTATTCGCATTGTTTTAGTGTGGTTCTATTCACATTCAATTTAACACGTAGTATTCACATGGTTTTCTGGTAGAACCATTCACGATAATTTAATCACGTCGTATTTACATGTTTTACGGTGGTTCTATTCACGAAAAATTAACCAGGTGGCATTCACATGGTCTTCAGGTGGATCCAGCCGAAAGATATTAACAACGTGGTATTCATGTGGTTTTCCCGTGGCTCCATAATTCTCCAGTATACCACCAGTAAACAACGTGATTGTGATGGCAAATGCCCGCTAGGCTGTGTAACTCTCCTATCAGATGGTTAGTGAATGTCCGCTACCTGGACTTAGCTGACTAATCTTCTATTTTTAAACTTTTGTGTCTTTTGTGTTTTCGCTATAATGACTTAACACTTTCTTAGTTTGAACATATTCCAGTTCAGAAGACAGGACGATAACCGAACCCACGACCCTATAGAGTTAGGCACCGAATGGCCAACAGGAATCGTCGACCACGTATTAACCAAAATCTACCTAAATTTGATGAGATTTTTAATTAAGGACCGACATGTAGAAAAGGTATGCCTCTTAATATATCCACAGGATGGTACTTTCAAACAGAGCTATTCAGCTTGCATGCAATCACCTGTGTAACGTTTCGTATTGCAATTTACCAGTTGTATTTAAATTCTTCTTTTTTTTTTTTACAAATAGCCTACATTTTATGTCACAGCTGGTGGCTAAGGGTACGTTGTAAGTGGCGTCACCCATTGAGCTGGTACGCTGTCATACGAAGGAAATAAACTTATATACAGCCTGGAACCCGTACCAAAGAAACACGGGCCTCATATATGTGTTAGTTTTTCGTTGTGTTTTATGAAATTCAATAGGCAGCAAATTTGCCGGACAAACCAACGAAAACTTAGAAGAGCTTCTGAAATTACACAAACAGCACTAATAGTGGGTTTGTAAGTCTGTGTTATACAGGCCTATATCATGTTGATATCCGGTTTAACATAAAAATAATCCAGCATATCAAATAACCGAGCATAACATTTAAAATAAACTCGATTATGGAGTGGTTTGATAAAACTTAATAAAGAAATGACAAGTAATGCGACTTTGTACATTATGTATATTGCTATAAGCTTTCGAAGTACAACTCACTTCATCATCAGGTATGGCATTTAACAGCCATGAGTAAAAAACTTTTCACCATAATCTATCAACATTCCCAAGAAAAATTATTTTTCGGGACAATCAATATTACGCATAAATGAGCATTGTCAATCACTTGCACTTCTCGTTTGTTCATAATAACAGACTAAAAGTGGTATTTATGTCTTCAATGTGCTTCTGTAGTTTCCCAAAACACCTCCATAGTCCCTTTATGAAAGTAGATAGTCCAAGATGATTTGGGTCACGATCTTTACCAACGGACAGCTCCTCCCTCTTACTATGGGAACTCAACAAGTTGACGAGGACTTCCTCGATGGCTTTGAATCAATGTGTACGAATCCCATTGACCTGAACACGGACACCTACGGAACCGTAAAAGTGACATATAAAATGAAAACTATGATGCTCGATTAAAGAAGTTATTATAATGTCGTTTAATATCTAAACGTATTTTTCCACAGACATTTTTAAAATAACTTTTTCGTAAAGTCGTGTAAAATCTAACTCCGCTACTCTTGTTCGCAATAATTTTTAAGAATTATAACTTGGACTGTTTGGTTCCCAAAGTTGTATGTAAATGTTTATACCTGGGCTGAAACATTTATACACAAGTCGATATATTGATACCCAGATGGAAACACATTTTACATATCGGTATCGATATTATTCCCCGGGTGGAAATATAATTATACAGCCAAACATTCAGATATAAGTATTTTGATGGTCTTGATATTTAAATAGATATTCAAACCCGAGCGAGAAGTATAATACCTATGCAATTTTACAGAAGGCATAGATGAGGCGATCCTGCAATTGAAATGAAATTATAAATAAACTTAGCCATGGCCCTTATCATGTACGATACTAACCGGTTTAAATTGGTTTCATTCACACGCCCACGCAGTACGTAAATACCCATAACGGGTGTCACTTATATAGGAAATAAAGTCAGATGGTATTAGTGAACGAATGTCACTTCTACTCACCCGACCGTGTCGTTTTATGCCACTCCTTAAGTTAAAGCTAAAAATAGAATCTAGATTATTTCCCTTCAACGTTCGTTTTTTTATACGCACGCAAATATTTTATTTAGTAAAACCTTGCTTGTGGTGTTTTCGTTATTTCCCGATATGTATAACGTAAAGTATGTTCTGGTTAACAAATATAGCTTTAGCTCGTGAATAGAACTGGTCGGTGTATGGAACTGCGACACACACATTACTTCAACTCGGACTGAAATTCGAATTGCTATTGTAATATGAAAAGATACAGTTTGCGAATATGTAAGTATTCTTTAGTGAAAAATTTCATAAATATAATATAAATCAGATTCTATCTCCGTTGGAGGCCTGAGAAGTGTAATTTCTCAAGACTTGTACATATAACCTTGATTTATATTCCGTAATGAATCTGCCCTGGATGGATGTAGGTCAAGCGGTTAGAATGTTGGTCCCAGGTTTGAATCTGAGTGGAGAAAGTACAATCTTCTTAAAATATTTAAAAAATACTTCCGCAGGGCATCTGGCACGGGACCTGTAATTTGTAGGCTTCCAGCCAGTATCAAACACGGGACCTGTTATTAACAGATTTCCACTGGCATCTGGCAAGGGACCTGTAATTTACAGGCTATTACCGGATATCAGATACGGGACCTGTAATGTGAAGGATTCCACCAGGTATCAGACACGAGGCCTGTAATTTAAAGTAATTCGCCAGGTATCAGACACAGGACCAGTAATTTGCAGGCTTTCGCCGGGTATCAGACATTGGACCTGTGACTATTTGCTCGTGAACATTAGTGCTTATTGGCATATTTGTTGACATTTGTTAGCAGGTATATAACGAAATTTTCTTTTGTGGGTGTGTCACGGTGACATATTAAACACAGGGAACTTTTCAATATCTACGATACATATCTCCCAGTAATAACAGAGTAACACCCTCTTCAGTGTAATGGTAACTAACTTCACTTTTTAAGGAGTTGTTATTTTTTATTTATTTATTTGTTTTTGTCAAAAGGGTTTTAAGGAAAATACACATTCTTCGTTTATTTTGATATTTATCTGTCTTGGTGATGGAGACAGAGATATGTGTTAAGTATGTCACAATGACACAATGAAGCATGTATATGGACGTTAACGATAAAAAGGGTGGATTATTTCACGTCGTTATCTGGCACTGATATGCCCAACTCATTTTTAAACATACAATTTCACTTTCCATTTTTATTGATTGAATGTTGATTTAGCCAACGAAAGGCTCCCTATAGGGCAACAAACCTACTAAATCCAAAATCCACTAATCACATTAAATAAATAATGTTTGAGAGAAATAGTTTATTTTCAAATCTCAATCCAGAACTGTAAATTGGAAACGAGACTGGTGCTTGTAGAAGAATTGATGTCACTAGCCAATCTGACAACCACTTTGTGAGAAGAAAAATTTCTGTTAATTCTAGTTATATGCACGTTTGTTTTTCCACGCACTTTCTCGCGTTACTTGTCACGCCACGTGAAGTTTTACCTAGAATAAATGATAATAATAAAGCTAATGGTGCTACCTAAATGCTAATTCTAAGTTCTTAATGTATTGTACAGGGTTCAACAAAGGATATCATCAACAAATAACTACGCTGGGCTAAATGTACTAAAAGAAAGCGGAACAAAGGATATCACCTTGCAGAACACCTACTATATAGAGCAACTTACACTGTTTATCACAATTTGAAGACTTCGATTAGTCTATCACCAACCTAATTGATCACATTGACTTATCTATCCCATCTTAAACAATTATCACACTCTGTCAACTACTCTGCTGACCTCTTAAAATAATAGTTAACCTCATGAGAGTAAGGGCAAAGCAGATTTCATATAGTTATTTTACTTTACTGGCACCAAGATAACCAAACATTGGTGATTGTCTGCATGAAGTACAATAAACAGCGATTAAAACTCAATTTATCAATATTGCTTCCTGAAATCTGCTGTGAATATCAATTACATTTATAATTTAAGGCTATGGTATAAATATCATGTTATTGTGTTAACGAACGTTAGTTAACTTCTCAAAACAGAATCCCATTGAATTTTTTTAAATTATATCTATATATATATATCTCTGACTTGTACACATCCAGGATGTACTGGCACGGTTTACAAGCTCTACAAAACACTGATACAAACTATGTGCTGATTGGGGTTTGCTCACTGTCAACGGTCCGTTATTAATGTATTTCATTGAGTAAGCAATCACAATTTCACGATAAATAGCTTATAATGGAGGACTATCCAGAAATTGTATAACTATCGTGTCAGTTTAACACAATATACTGGTTGAGGAAGATAGCAGTCCGGGTCATAAAATCGGTTATTTGCTTATCTGTTATGCAAACAAGTATGACAAGTGTTAAACTCATCGGTGCGGCTGAAGCTCTGTAACAGTGCACAGCCTTCCTTTGTCATGCACATGCATAAAAGACTATTTAAAGTGTAGGTATAACTACTAAACTAACAAAAACAGATTTATGGAATCAAATACACAGAGAAAGCCATAAAAACCACAGACATTACAAATACGTCTGTTAAAACTCAGCAAACATTAAAAATACAAAGTAGAGTAAACTTACACCTCAAATAAAAGATACACATGGGTACATGGTGATTTAATATCTCGGTTTATTTTAAAACCATTGTCAAGAATAACAAAATATCTGTACAGAGGGTGTAAATATGCTAGAATTTCCACTGACAAGCTTAACATAATAGAGTAAGGTGACTACTCCAAAGAAGGACGAAAAATTCATATTGAC
>JARFOD010028239.1:0-10707 GCA_031763545.1 Mopalia muscosa
TACGGCTGCCACTGCCTGGGGCTGAGACCTAGGGAAGGCCTCCAAGGCTGATAGCAGGCACTCGGTGCCATACCGAAGGAGTTAAGATAGAGACTTCAAATTTGGAATGCAGCTTAATATAATGCTAAACTAAATCTTATTGAAAATGGTATCATTCTGAACAAATTCCAGGTTTCCATGGCAACAAATATGTCTGCATCTTTAACTTTTTTTGACATACGGATGTGAACAGGATAGAATCCAAAACAGTATTTTCGTTATTTTGGACACAAAAAAGACTAAAAGACACAAAAATTATTCATAGAATCCAAAACGCTTAAAATAGAGAGTCTTAATATGATGCTAAACTACTTAAATATCATATTTTGCAATGCTGAATCAGCTAACATTATAAATAACCCCTTCCCAGTAAAGAAAAGCTTAATGTCGCAGCTATAGTGACACTTATTTCTTTTCTAGGAGTGGCTAGTGATTCAGACATGTCTTTATTAAAAGTCAATTCACATGACCTGGTCATCAAAAATATGTCAGAGTCCAGTGTGATCAGCACAGAACAAGATTTAAAAATTGAAGTTCTTCCAGATACAGATTCTTGTTCATCCTGGAATAATACCATAGACGTCACATTCAGCAACACGATAGAAAATGAAACTACATCGGCTAGGGAATCCATTTCAGAGGAGACCGGATCATCTAACACTGAAATTGTAAGGAACACTTTATAATCTTACCTTGCTTTGTAGTTCTTTAAGATGCTCTGTAATCCTTTCAATTTCTGATAGTTGCCAGACAGAAAAATTAGTCAAGAGAAATAAATTGTGCCAAAGATTGATAATGAAGTTTAACAACATACTACAGGCTTGGACTATTGGGGAGAACAGACCATGCAAACAGGTTCTTCCCATGGTTATGCAAACTTATTTTAGGAGGACTGATTAATAGGTTTCCAAAATTGTTTGCAGTGTTTATCTAAATTTGCATTTTGCTACAGATTTTGAATTGTTTGTTCAATCCGATCAACAATGTTTATATTATAAAGCAATCTTCCTTTATTTATAATAAATGCATATTTATGAATTTTTAAAAAATCAGCAAAGCAAATGCAATTAATAGGTTATGTTACAGAATGTTAGAAGACCAATTTGAAGGTTATGTGGGAAAAGATTACAGAACAGGCCTGTGCTATAGAAGTGTTTGCAACTAATCAAAGATGATCTTTTCCAATTGATAAACACAACCCCTAAAGCACGTCATTATTATAATTAGTTAAATAATGTTCTGGTTGTTTGGAAGGTAAATTTGTGCAAATTAAATCATCTCTTTGAGATAAATGGCTTGCAAAAAATAAGTTTTTATATTTTTACAAAAAAATTTAGTTAAATACTTACATTTGTTTGGGGTTTTTTCTTCTTCATTATATTTTATTTTAGACATGTACTCAAGGAAAAGCAGAACCTGAGGAGTTTTATTTTGATGATGTGATTCAACCCAGCTTATTACAGACAAAACACCTGAAGTTACAAGGCACAAGTTCTGTTCCTAATTATTTATCTGAGGTGAATCCTGTTACACAACTAGGAAGGACAGCTTCCGAGGAAAGGAGCAATGACAGAAAATCAAGAAAAGGAAAAGGTGGTAAAAGTGAGAGAAAAAACTTAGTCATTAGCCAATTTTGGCCACTTTTGTTAGTAAGCAATAACACCTTTGGTAGTAAATACACTGTAATATATAAATCTTAAGGGCACTTATGCTACTTATCTTGGTTGGGTGTTGGGGGGGGCAAAGCTATTCCAAAAGAACATAATTGTTTTATCAATTGTTGGTGAGTCCACCATCGTAATTTTGTTATAACATTATAATTTGAAATTGGCAGATGTCAAAAATCATATGGCTATGTAATTTACAGTCTGACTATGATGTAACTTTACAAGGATATACTTAATATGATTCCACATCTGTCAGTGTTAGGTATTCAGTTCCTAGTGCTTAGTACATCTATATTTGATTTTTTTCTCGTTTACAATCGCATAAATGTGTTTGTATTTGATAGATTTGTTTACTTATGATGCACAAAATGTTATCTGATTGGGGATATCTTGTCGAGAAATGCTGCAAAACCTGACAAAAATCGCAGTTTTGGTAACAAATTATGATAATGGAAGGTCGAAATACTTTATGGTAACCAATTATGATAACTGAAGGTCGAAATAGCCTAGTAAGTAACAAGATAGTACGAAGTATGTCTGATTCTTTGGTATACTTGTAATCAGCATCATTTCTTATAAATGTTTTCAACTTCATCATAAATCATTAAAACACAGTTTGTTCCAAATCCAAATTTTAAGCATTTATTTCATGAATTTTTTGTTTATGTTTACTTCAGTTTATCAACCCTTCATTAGGAAAGGAGATATTGAGCAGTATATGGGAGAAGAAATTACACCAGTTCGCAGATCTGGCCTCAATCAAAAGGTAACTGTATATTGATGAATAATATGTTGTTTTTTTATGTAAAAAAAATTAAGGAATATACTGTAAGTCCAGTTTTGTACCTGTCTAAATAATTGAGGCAAAAAAACTATACTGCATCTTAATTTCAACAAGTAATTGACTTTATCTTTACATAGGAAGACTTTGGGAAGTTAGAAGGGGGTCACACAACAGTTTTGTCCGTTCGATCAAGCCGGACACTTCCTGGTAAACATGTTGTTACACATACAGAAATAGACAGTAAAACTGGTGTACGAGAAACAATCAGCACTGGAACAGTCAAAGCCCAGAAAGTGGTATCAAAAGTTTACACAAAATGAAGAACTTACTATTACTTTATATATTCTTGTTCCTGCATTCCGATGCTACAACTGTGATACAAAATTTTAACTACAATTTCATAGATAATAAAGGTTATGTAACTTTGGTCAATATCTGTACAAAAAAAATACATAAAACAAACTAAGTGCTAAGAGAATTATTGACATTAATGTGTAGTTGTCTCCTTTTATCGATCTTAATTTTATTTGTAACTCGTATTGCTTGAGTCCAACATAATGATAAGACAACCTTTATGGATTACAACTTCTGGTTTATTACAGTTTCAATGTCTATCCAGTCCAATATGTAGTATGATATACTATACTTTCCAGCTTTTCAAATATGTTTTCAATTTGATTTTACCCTGAAACATTATAGGACAAGGCACATACCGAAAAAGTCTTCTGACTAAGGGCAGTTTGTTTGAAGAGTAAAAATGGTGTCTTAACCTAGCACTAGGTTTCAAACATCTGCAACGCTTTACATCTAGGTTGCACTAGTTTCAACTATTATTTGGATACACCGCCCTAAAAAAAATGTCTTTATTTACCTTGTTTGGGCAGTTACCTAAATGATAATTAAATAGCAGTATGAGAATTTTCATGACGACAGCAGTCTATTTCTATTGTAAAACTATATAGTTGCAAACAAGTAAGAACTACATTGTACTCCTAAAACTGGGTGTTTTTACACATAAATTTGTTGTAAGAAAGGCAGGTATGAGATTGTGTATATAATATAAACATACATTTATGACCATCTACTGATCAATGAGTTTAGTTTAAATAAAACTCTCATCTAAACCTTCATCTAGCTGTTCTGACAATTCTCCAAAAAAGGACATTTACCAAAAACCAGATATCCCGAAAGAATTTGTATGTAACTGAAGATTATTGAGAGTAAAATTAAATGTAACCTTTTGTGAATAGACCTGTTAATGTTTATTTGTTCTGCATCTGCTCTGCAATTCTGACACTAGAAATAGTATGCAGTGAAGTCATAACTGTAAATAATTCAGTTCAAATGCTGTTCTAAGAGAGAAAACAATTCAAGGACTTTATTTCTGAAAATATAAATCTTATGTACAGAAAGTGAAAGAATTGCCTTTAAAACAGCTGTTCATTCAGATAGCTATAACATACATCCTATAAATATACTTAATCATAACATAGGTGTGTGCGATGTGACATATCAACAATCACAATAAAACTAGATCTATACTATTTCACCAGTATTTTGTTGTCATAGTTAATACTGCAGGGAGCAGTGTTGTAGGGCTCGGGAATGTCAGCTTCTTCCAAGATCAAAACACAAGAAAGCCTGATTGATTGATTTGGTTTTGCATTTCACTCATATAACTGTTGGATGTATCCAAAGAGCGATCAGCAACAAAAACTTGTTGCTGAACTTAATCTGAAGTCACATATAAATGCTATTATGTATAATTAGCCTCCGACCCAGGTGGACAAAATAAATACACTTTCATCATACTGCTTTTAGTCAGATGACCTAAATTGGGTTTGAGAGAATCATTTATTTGATTGGAAGGAGACTGCTTAATCATTAGATTTCATTTAATCGATGATGTTAGCTGTATGATTTGTCAGATCTAGACACAACACATAAATGCTTGGGAAATAATACAAATCTAGCTTTCATCAGATAGGACAGGTCTGCCAACTCTTTAAATAACTCCAGTGACAAGGAGTAATACATGTAAGACTAGTAATAATAGTACATTAAGGCACAAAATCTATTATGTGTGCTGAGAACTGTTTAAGTACATCATTGCGAAATATAATAGCAGAATATGTTGCATTTGTAATGAAGAAAAATCTTACAGTAAACAAACAAATAATACATGTTGTACAGGAGGTAAAACAATATGGAATTATACTATTCATGTTTAAATTTATGCTTTAAGTTTTGAATGGTTAATTACATAAACAAGGAAACAAGATTGTGTATAAATTTTCAGAGGCTAAAGTACATCAGTAGCGGTCATTTTTGACACCTGGGTTTTAATTCTAACCTATCTAAAGTAAAAAAAAAATCAATATTACTTGAAAAATGATTGATTTGCTTGCAAAATAGTTCAGCCAAACTTGGAGGCGCCATTATTGAATGTGCTGACAAATGTAAACCAGACATCAACTTTTCCGGGTAGATTTGTCATATATCATACCAGTCTTTGAGATCAACATTTAAATTGACCCCTGCTAACAATTTTTTTTTTTGTTTTTATATATTTTTGGCTGTTTTATCCTGCAAAATACATCTGTTGCATAGTGAGTGATACATCGTCAAGCTATACAATTTAACCTCTATATATTACAATAATTATTTCAATAAAAGTGCATCATAATAAGTAGTGTACCTGTTGTGGCATTAACGAAACTGTATATACATATATGTATGTATAGATTAAATATATTCATAATGCAATGTAACAGACATAAAACTGTAATTGAAAACATTAACATTATGGAGTATGAATATTTTATATATATTCAACAGTGAAAATAAAATATTTAAATACAAGACAAATGGAATCTGATGTAGTTGCCTTTGCTTTCTTAAAGTTCTGTGAATGTGTACATTAAAGCTTACATTTCTGTATGCTTCCTGCTGAGAAAGCTTATAAGCAGAGTTATAAGAAACTTAAATATTAAAGGTTGTTAATGACAATAAAAACAGATTACAATTAAGAACTGAAATCTGGTAATGTCCTTATAACATTTTTTCTTTAAACAAATATGAGGCAAATAGTATGTGAAAAAAATATCCTATAAACATTCCTGCAGTCTAAATTACAAAAGCTGCTTTTGAAGATATGTTTAGAATTATAAAATACGAATTTAATAATATAACACAAAGCATAATTCCATCAGCTCAGATATAAATTTTTACATAGTATTATGTACGAAAGATCATGTATGCGTAAAACTAAATAATAACGGCTATGAGCACTTTATGCAATAACTTTGATTGTCATTTAACAAACAAAACAGTTGGCTATACAGTTTTGGCATATCAACTTTTCAGCACCAAAAAATCCATGACAGGGCAAATCTAAAATCCAAAATCTTGTAATGCTTGTCTACTTGTCTGTAAAAGCCTACCAAATGTCAATGGCTAAGTGAAGCATCTATTTACTATTCTATTAAGTCAAGGATATATTGACTTGAAAATACCTGACTGGCTGCAATTCAGTACAACTTATATCAACATTTTCAGTTAAAATATGCCACTAATTAAAACTGGCCGAAACAGATGTAACAATCACTTCGACCAGTTAAACTCACTGAGCTTAATAAAATAAAAAGTACAACATGTGGAAGTAGATGAAACTGAGTTTTCTTTCAGTTAACCTAGTTCAACAGTGGATATACTGACATGAACTTGTCTTCCATCAGCTGCAGCCAGTTTCCCAGAATTGCATAGAGTTTCAACTAAGTTTCAGTGAGTGCCCCAAAAACCCAGTTTCACATAGTTTCAGTGCAAAATAAGTATTCAACAATAGTGAACATTAAGTAACCATACAAATTGTATAGAAATCCTGATTATTGGTTATCACTGATTCTATGAAACACATAACATCAATCATTTAACTACATCAATGACCATATACATCTACATGTATAAACAAATATTCAACCATTGCAGACATCCAATGCAATAACATTAACAATGCAGATTTAAAGAAAAAATTTGATTTATTTTGACCGTTAAAGAGGTCACAGGACAATAAGTTAACTAGGTGTATAAATAAAGGCTGTACAAGTAAAAACAAATTGTCCTGTCTTTATAACATATCTGTTGGTGTGGAGCTGTTCAAAGAATGATTTGTCATGAATAGCATCAGCCAATAACATATTACTAACCAATATCACCTTGGAGGACTTCAACCAAGAATGGGACATTTAAACAGGTATTTAACAATTGCAAACATCCAATAAAAATTAAAACAAAAATCTCAATTTCTTCTGGATTATTGAAAAGTTGTCACAGAAAAATTACATCTAAATCAATAGAGAGGCAATCAACATAGCATGAATTTATTAAGTACAGCCCTGACGAGGCATTTGTTTAACACTTAACAAAAAGGATAAGAGTGGTTTAATTTCACTTATTGTAAGTGAGTTGTTTACTTCTTGCTCTGCTTTAGTTAAATACGGTGGAAAACCTGGCGAAGACCTCATAAAAACCTCTGTGATGCCAGAGTGCATTCTATGACTCCCCCCATATACGTGAGACCAACAATTGGACTGGATCTTATCAGTGGTATATCGAAAGAGGATCAGAAGTCTGCCATGCTTACCACTTAATCACATATGAAGGTGGTTCCAGGGCCGCTATTGTCTACTACTAGCCAGTCAGGTTTCTTATTAGAAGCAGTTCATCAAACTTATTCCTACTAAAACATTATTGGCAAATTGTCGGGTTGGATATTGCATAACAGTTTAAAATATATAAGTGTGAACAGTGCCAAATCAAAAATAAAGATGTCCAGAAACAGTCTTCAAGCACTCTTAATTAATCGAACAGTTCTCTGGTCAGTACAACGAAAATTAGGAAAAACAAATTTTGTAATGGCCGCTTCAATCCAGATTACTTAAAGTCGATCCATGAAAAGAGGAGAGCAGAAATCCATGGCACATACAGCTGTTAAATGGAATGCTAAGACAAACCCCTATCTTACAAAATATCACAGTTTGGAGGCATAATCCTGAATGACAAATTCTTTTTGGAATAAAACCTTTTATGTCTTGGTGCGGTCACTTAAATGACGGTTGATAGATTGACTGCTTGGTATTCCAGTTGGCAGCAATTAAATACTTGTATATTCCTGTTTGGTATACAGAGTAACAGACTATTAAAGGGGTAGACAACTGCTTTTCAACCTAAACTTAATATTTTTATTTCATATTTTCCAAGACAAACATCCGTATTGCACTTGCATTCAAGTAGGCATAACTGGTAATTAGTTAAATAAACAGGTGGGACTGATACATTGTTCGAAATCATGGTCGGTCACCAGTGTGTCCGTTTGCTGGTGTAAGTATTGGAAGACATCTGTAACAACTCGGCATATACTCAAGCTTGGTCATCCAAGCGCAATGTTCATACATTGTATACATATCAAAATATCCTTTTGAATGATAGATATGTTAAGCATGTTTTCATCTGACATGCCGTTTTAAAAACTCTGGTTTTTAGTACCAGGTTGGTATGTAGAAGCGGTTGTTTGTTGTTGTGTTGCTTGGGGACGGAACCCTCACTTTTGGATTAATTGGAATTCATCCAACACTGCAGGCAATAGGGGACAGCCATGACTAGATGATATAACTACCTTGTTTTGGAACAATGTCAGTTCCGCTTTTTAAATTAACCAATAAACAGCAATGCTACATTTATCTGTTGTCTTTGAAAATATGCAATAAAAATAATAACTTTTGGTACAAAAAAAATAGCTGTCTTTCCCTTTTAAGATAAATCATACTGTAAGTATAACTCCCAGACAGGTTAATCCTCTTCTGAAAGGGTCATATTCAAAATGTTTTATTTAAACAGGGTAACTCTTTCAGCATTATACTGATTTCCAAAGAGGCACCAAAAAATTCTGTGACGGGATTCTACTTTGCAATGTTGATCAATCTGGAGCTTATTGACAGAATTATTTGTTGACTAGATGACATCACAAATAAACTCTTAAGCTGACTGTGGTTTCTCCTTTTACCACCTTTTTTTTTTTTTTAATTATGCCCTTTATACTATCACATAATATGGGAATTTGTAAGGCCACCCCTTCCTGTGCTTGTAATATTGCATCACTGTTTATGAATTGTGACTAGTGCTCATCTGGAAGTGTTATTTGACTACACCCCAATACCTCCTCTGTCTGATACTGGGGAACCTAGTGGGGAGGTCCGAGGCGATGCTGATAAAGGTCCAGTCTGAGGAAAAACATTCTCTAAGATAGGCTTCACGTGCTCCCAAACTTTTGCCAACTAGAGAAAAAAATTATTGAAAAATGATCGCTTTACAAATAAATGACACATATATTTTTAACATAAATCATTAATTTTTTTTTAAAATTTTATCCTGGATAAGATAAGAAATTATTTGAAACTGATGATGGCCAATTTACCATAATATTTACGGTATTTATAATCTCAGTATGTATATAAATATTATTAAAATTGTCAACATTCTCCATCAGAGAAGTTTAATGAATCAGTTGAAATACGGTTCTTACCTCTGCATGTGATCTGGACTGTATTTCTACCATACTCCTAAGCATTTCTACCAAAATGTCAAGGTTTGCATGAACCAGCTGAGTTTCCATTTGTAAACAGTGTAAAGAAAAGTAATTGCGATTCTCCATATTCATTATCTGACTTTCTTGCTGAAATGGTAGATAAAAATGTATACTTTGAAAACATGGATCATCAATTATAGTTAAAGAAACTAAGCATTAAATTTTAATCAAGAACAGGGTACATGTAGTAAAAAAAATTTCTTAATATACCCTATAAGTTGGGACACTAATTTTGGGACAGGCTACAGAAATAACATGTAAGACCCCCTGTGGTAATGCCTATTTCTCTGTCCCAACTGCTAGAAGTTATAGAGTAATCAGGATGGTGGGTTGATGGTTTTTCATGTATATGACGATAATGTACTTCCAGTGGAATTTAAATGCGATTTCCTGCACTCATTAGTCTGACACCAGCATTTGGGTACAATAATTGTTGGGTGTTTTTCTTACACATTTTGTCAAATTTCTGTCCATGTTGTGCGATAATAGTAATAGAACAGATTCATCTATCTTATCGCATGGAGAGGTTCTCTTCAAAAGCAAATTCCTACCTCGTTTCATAGATTTGGCTAATGTTTAACACTAATAAAATGTGTCCTTATACACTAGAACACATGATACACTGTAGGTTTATTTAAGGAAGAAAGTCAGTATTCTATCAACTCAATTTATGATCAAGTTGCACTTCACAATCGTTGAATATCAAATCTACAGCTCACAAATCTGAGGTGTCATTCTCAAATATGCAGTATTCGTATAATATGCTACTATTGATTGGATTTATACGCCATGCTAGGGTATTTAACCTACATGAAGGAGGTGTCTTAAAACAACAATTGATACTAGCACAATCAAGGCATGAAGTGTTTCCGTAATGTTTCCTTCAATGCAAAGTAAAGACAGTATTGCTACTCTTCAAAAAAACTGCCATTAACCAGAGGGCTAATTTGCAGAAAAACAAATTCATTTACCTCTAATATTCTATGTTCCAGTTGTTCAACTGCCCCAGCCTGAAATTAAAAATTATAAAATATTTCTTTTTCAATATAATGCATGTGATGTATAAAGTAGCAACATACATATTTCTGTAAAAAATCTCTCCAGAGCTTGCGTACAGCTGATTTATATTACCAGCAAAAAAAAAATAAATACACAAGTTTTACTGTTGATGCAATTGTTGATACTTATTTCGGAATTAACTAAAAATATTAAATTAAGACCATACCTCTGACTGAACAGTAGCTGACATGTGTTTTTTCTTATATTGCCCCATTTTCTGTAAAGCTTTTTGGTGGTCATTTAGAACTCCTTTTTCATGTCGATCACATAAGTCCTGTCAAAAAGAAAAATATAGCATAACATGACATTAATCTCAACTTGAACCTAATTGATTGATTGATTGGTGTTTTACCCCGTGCTTAATGGTATTTCACCAAAAATAATGGACAGTAGAACAACCAATGCTGGAAAGTTAGTAAGACAGCTTTGCTACTCTTCAAACAAACTGCTCTGAGCCAGAAATTTTAGATGTCCATAGTTATGTTGATAAAACCATGAACATAAAATAAAAAAAA
>JARFOD010028250.1:0-10707 GCA_031763545.1 Mopalia muscosa
TTCTATATTTGTGTCCGTCGTCATATAAGTGAAATACCCTTGAGTATGACGTTAAACACCAATCAAACAAACAAACATTTCAACTGTTTGTTCAATTTTTTCACCGTATTATCTTCCGCTGATTTTTTTGTCAGAAGCCAAATTTTCATATCCCTTTTTTAACATGTGTCGACAGATCTGATTTTCTCAGCTAACTTAAATGTAGTGGTACAACTGAAGCCTACAGTTCACATGTGCCTTCTTTATTGTCAGAGGTGTAAATAATCTCAGGTCAAAAGGTCAAACCAATTATATGACAAACATTGTTGAGCCTCTCACATGTACACTAGTACAGACTGTCCAGTGGTCATTCCAGCACACTAGAAACACCTGTGAGGCAGGAAGGGAAGTGTAATAGGACCTACATGTATCTGTAAAACATTGATGGCCTTATAAATTTAAAATTATGCATAGATCATGGATAATAACTCTGCAGCATCTTCAATTATGGGATTGAAATAATCAGTACTTTGTTCAATCTGCAGCCACTTTCCACCTCCCACTGTCACTTTGTTGTGAATATAAACTCAATAAATTACCTATTTATTTGATATTATGATCCCTATTTTTATCACAATAGAACATGATCAAAAATAAGACTTTAAATTGTGCTACCTGAATGTTGTAAATTTTAAACTCATGATAAAGTGCAAATTAGCATTAGAAATTTAATACACAGCAGATTCTTGGCAAGATCTTCCCTATCCATGAAGTAAAATATCTGTGGCTCCAAAGCCTCCAACATTCTACATGTATCTTGGCAAAATTTGTCTAAGTATGCCTTGTTACCTGTTGTCCTAGTGCTCTCAGAGCTAAGAGGTAACATCAAGCTGATCTGTTTGTGATGTCTTTTTGTTGCGTCCTCTGATTTTTCCGCCTGATCTTTAATTTGTTGCCAGTGGCGTGGATTCCTTTACCCATTAGACTGAAACAGTGTCATGTCAGTGAAATTACCTTAGGAACGATGTTCAACTCTAATCTATGGATGTCCTTTATCCTGCTATTGATTGATACCTATAGTGTTCGTCTCAGATCTTTTTATTTTTTTATTATTTTTTGTTGGGTTTACGCGTTCTTAATTTGGCGGTGAACATCAGCTGTCATGACAAAATAGAATTTTCCCACAAGAAATAAACAGTTCTATCTTACTAGGTTAAAGGGTAAAGAAACCGTTTAACAACAGGTCCAGAGAAACTCTTTCTACTTGAGATAAAGTAGGTGCATACTAAAAATAGTTATTATGTGGAGAAAGGACGTGGTGAGGTGAGGTGTGAATCCTTTGAGATATTCATGAAAGGGTGTGTCTTTTGAAAAGGTTTTTCAGCGGATGACAATTGTATGTGTTAAAGCTGTACTTAACCTAGATCTTGTTCACAGTTTTATTACATCCAAAAGCAATATATAACATCAAAAATTTCACTCTGCGCTATATTTTCTTGATTTCATATCATATTCTTCTCCTAACAAGCAAAATTATATCTCATGAACTCAGGAGACGAACAGAAATAACCTGGAATCCATACCTGACACATTCTGACATGAAATTTGCCGACTAAAGCACTGTTGATCAATTTAAAAAAAAAACATTGTACTCAAAAAGCATTAAACCAGCTCCGTACGTTCAGGAAGTTTTGACTTTATTTACACATTTGTGACTAATTGTGGTTAACTTGACTAAAATCGCTGTAAGTTATTTATATTTTCTGTATAGTCATGTAAATGTTATTGTTGAGCATTTATATGCCTATAGATGAATCTGTAAAAATTAAAGTAAAAATAACTAAGTGCGTCAGACAATTAGTCATTGGTTGTCATGAAGTGTTTTCAAATCTCCAGCTCTTAAGTTACAGCTTCACAGTGCTGTACTGAAAGTATGATAGAGTTTGACCATACATCTGTACATACATATGTTAGATTGGGACTGTATGTGTTGAAACAGTTAAAAAAGAAGTTGACAAGAGTCATGTTTACATGTACATATTATACATGTTCTTACCCAAACCAATGAATATTTAGAAAATGTCTATTTGATATAATTTGGATTCTAATTGAATATTTTATTAAACCTGGGTACAGTACACAAGTTTAAATTTCTAATTTAAAGTGCATTGAATCACTTAGGTGTGAAGTACAGGCCTGTGCTGTTGAGGAGAATGGACACAGGGTTTTCTATGATTATGCAAACTTATTTTTGGAGGACCAATTTATAGCTTTCCCAAATTGTTTGCAGTCTTCATCTGAATTTGCATTTTGCCACTGTTTTTCAAAATTTTTATCATCCAATTAGCAATGAAGTTTGTATTTTAAAGCAATTTTGCTTTATTTTTCCCGATGGTTTTTTTTTTTTGTTTTCCAGCAAATTAAGATAAAATGCAAATGTTAGGTTATCTCCCAAAATTTATGACGACTGATTTTAAAGTTAAGCTGGAAATGATTACAGCACAGGCCCGACTGGCAGTACAGTAAAGATTTCATGTCTTACTCAGTCTTTCTGACTTCTGAATCCAGGCACAACGTGTACAAAGTTGGGGTAAGAAAGTGCCAGTTTCTTTCATAATTATTTCTCAGACATGAAGAACAATTTCATATGTATTTCTCATTTGGGCAGCTGACATACTGTACGTAGAGAAGTGCATTTCTAACACACTCTCAGTACAAAAGTACTTTCTCAATCAGGCATGGAGTATAGAGTGTATTCCACCGACAGCTTTGAATACATCTGCCAAAAAACCTATTACTCACAACTGTCTTATTTTTATTCTTACATGTAAGTCGAACATTTTTCTGTAAAACTGTACTCATCCTTTGAACTGAGTTTCAAACTTTAGAACTGGTATATTTTTCTACAGAGAATTTCTTCACAATACACCGTACAATACACAAATAAATTAATAAAAGATGCAAGGCGGTAACACAAAAATACAGGTAATGGCAAGATAATGTTCTTAAAAAAACATTATTTTCTAACAGGGAATTTTCTAACAGGATTACTCTATTATATTTTCTTCCTAGTTCTGCTTTTCCAGATAAGTAACTGAATGTTAAAAATTAAATTTTGGATGATCATCTTTACTATTTGTCAGGATAGACTACTGTGGTACAAATTTATACCCTGTTGTCATCTGTTTACACCGAGGAACAATGAAATGTTGACATGACCTGCATTAGTTGTGTTAACTGATGAATGTGTGGAGGAGGAACCTCTTTTTTTTTTCTTTTTCATCTGACCGAATTTTTCTCTTCTATCTGCCCCCTTTCCTTTGTTTTAAGTAAACCACATGTTGTAACTCTGATAGATTTCAGACTTGTTGCTTACATTCAGTAGCTCTTCTGGGTTGCTCTGACATGGCTACTAATTACATGTAAATCTGATTACACTTTTTAGTTACGATATCATTCTTTAAAATTATCATAAACATACTGTGATATACATATACCTGTTTGAATTAAAATAAGAACTATAATTTATATTATATGTCTATATAATACCTGAGCAAGACATTCCACTTTTAGAGCCTTTCTGACTTATGATAGTCTTTCTGTACTTCACTTTAAAGTATGAGGCTTCTTCCAACCGAGTTAGGGGGACGATTAGCTTTTCTCATACCTTCTCGTTTTACTTGTCATGTACAGTCAGTCAGTCAACGTGTTATCTTTAACGTCACGTGATGTATAGCCTAGAAGAAATGATAATAAAGCCAGTAGTGCACCCTAGTGTTCCGACCTCAGGCATATGAGAAAGTCAATCACAAGAGTTGGTTCTTACAAGGTTTCCTGTCTGATTTTCATCATATTTACATTTAGCTAGATTGACAAGAAAATTCAATGTTGTATAAGTGGAATACTGTTGAGTGTGATGTAAAACCCCAATTCAAACAAAGAAATGACAAAGTTGTTCATTTACAGTAGTACATTCACTTATTCATAACTTGGCTTTGTAGGTGCATGCTGGTTACTCGTTATTAAAATAACTTTTGTTAAGAGTAAATACATGCACATACCACACAATCTGCCTTACCCATCTCCCCCTATTGTTTACTTGGTTTACACTTCTAAATACATGCATATTTTTCTCCTATGTACAAATTAATATTGTAAAAAGTGTAAGAATGAGTTATGTCAAACCAAAAAATATTCCTGTTGAAAGTGAAATTTTATTGAAAAAATATTCCGAAATTTGCTGGTTGAATATCATTCTGTGGTCGTCATAATCGGTAGCACATATTATGGAAGTATTTTGTCCTAATCCTGTGTTGAACTGAAATAATTGGAGAAAAGCTAAGACTGTATTGACGATACCTTGATCAGAGTTAGAACCACAGGAAGCATTAAACATTTACATGAATTTTATAGTTTATTGTTAAAATTAAGTCAATAGAACAATACAAAATAGACAGTGGAACCTTACCTCTCAAGCTAAAATATGCAAGAGAGTACCAGTATAAAGATTTAAGATTTATTTTTTTAACAGAGCTTTCTGAATTGAATCTGCTTTTACTGCGTTTCTGTTATGGATTATGCTAAATAAAGCAAAGATAAATTTTTGTTCAATGTTTGTTCACCTTGAACCTGTGGAAGACAAGCTTCCTCAAGTTAAAATTAACAGAAAAAAATATTTAATCTATTTTCAAGGTACACATATGGGGTTTAGCAAAAATAGCATTGTTCAATACATGTACAAGAGTAGTGTAACTCTGAAGCTATGTTTAATTTCCATTGAGTTTTCACTAGTGGTTGGAGGGAACTCCCTGTTGCCCTGGTGCTCTCTGAGCTAAAGAGCAACAGGAAGCCAACATATGTTTTAGATGTCACATAGAAGGTCACATGAACACATGTCGTCATGTGAGTGAAATAACCTTAAGTAAGGCTTGAAATCCCAATGAAACACAGTTTAACAAACTAACTAATCTTTCAATACCCTAATAAGTTATTAAATTTAACATTTTGGGTCGAATTTTAGTATTTTATTAGAACTTACATGTATATTGGAGCTTATGTGGGACTAATGCATTTGAAGGCTATCAACTCTTGTAGCGATGAATGAGAACCATTTAAACTTCATTGAAAAGGTTTGAAAAGCAGGAAGCAAAACACTGGGCCGGTTGGTTTTATATTCTAGTCTAGGTCAATCCACATCATTTTAACTGGGTCCTTTATAACAACTAGAAATTAATTTATGCATGCTTTGTAAGTGTTTGTCAAATTAACCTTTTGAACATGCAGTGTTTTAAGGAGTTTGGATATTCAAACAATCATGCATTAAGTTCAAGTGGATTTTGTTTTCATATATCTTCAGTTGGCAGAATTTGTGAACACCAGTGTTTGCTTTATATTACTGGTCCAGCAGTAATACTGGTGAGTGAGCTTGTTCTTTAAAATAGACTTTCGAGGGGCAGTTGGGTTTGTTTGTTTCATTACAGTTTAACGCCATACCTAGAGTAATTTCACTTACATGATGGCATGCAAGACCAATGGGTGAAGGAAACCACCTGACAACACTGGCAATAAATAAGCAAACAGACAAGCTAGGACAGAAAGTGAATGCAACACAAGAGCATCATAAACAGATTATCGGCTTCATGACGCCCCTAGGTGAGGATTGGGAGGAAGCCTCAGGCTGCCCCTGGGTGAGGAATGGGAGGAAGCCTCAGGCTGCCCCTGGGTGAGGAATGGGAGGAAGCTTCCGACTGCCCCTGATTGAGGATT
Source organism: Mopalia muscosa (assembly GCA_031763545.1). Taxonomy (NCBI): domain Eukaryota; kingdom Metazoa; phylum Mollusca; class Polyplacophora; order Chitonida; family Mopaliidae; genus Mopalia; species Mopalia muscosa. The sequence goes on from JARFOD010028250.1 coordinate 5,746, forward strand.
GGGAGGAAGCTTCTGGGTGCCCCTGGGTGAGGTTTGGGAGGAAGCTTCACGCTGCGCCTGGGTGAGGATTGGGAGGAAGCTTCACGCTGCCCCTGGTTCCGGCTGCTCCAGTGCCATCAGAGCTAAATGGCAACATGAAATATATCTGTGATATCTTTGTCTTTGTTTTGCTTCTTTGTTTGTCTGGTGTCCTCACTCTCTGTTGCCAGTGATGTCACAGGTGGTTTCCTTCACCTTTTGGGTTGGACATCGTCATATAAGTGAAATACCCTTGAGTACGACGTTAAGCCCCAATCAAACAAACAAACAAACAAACTTCTTTGTCTCTCTGTTGCCAGTGATGTCACAGGTGGTTTCCTTCAACTTTTAGGCTTGCACACCCTCTAACAAACACGAAATGTGCAAAATGACACACAATTAAAGTTCCCTGTTTGTGAATACTGTAAATCACATGGAATTTTGTTTATGAATAATTGTTACCTTTTGCTATTTTCAAAACTAATACGGCATCTAAACAAAGATATTTATTTTAGATGAAAAATTCTGCTACTTTCTCGGTGTTTATATCTGCCTAGTAATAAGCTCTTGAAATACATGTAGCTGTTGTTCTAAGCAAAGCTGCCTTTGCTTTCTACTGAAGGAAGACTATCAGAACGCCTCACATTTAATAGTTGTGCAAGTGACAATTATTGTTGGAAAACACTGCCCGCAAAGAAGTGAAATAACCTTAAAGCATGGTGTAAAGCACCAATCAATCAATCAGTGTCATTCTATGGTCTAAAGTTTTACTGATTTAAGAGATTTAAGAGATTTACTTGTTCAACTTGTGTAAAGACTTCAAAACTGTGTTACTTTGTAGCTAAATTCTCTAGTCCGACCCATTAGTACTAGTACAATGAATATAATCACTACTGCTGAGTCTGCTGTAGTAATAATGTATAGTGTTACAGAATAATCAAAGTACAACATAAATGTCACAAATGTGCCGCCTACTGTTTTTATGTTATAGAATACAATAAACATTTTATAGTTGGGTTCATGGCTATAATACTGTTAGATTAGGGAAATACTCATAAGCATCAGCGTTAAACTTTTTTCAGTCAATTTATTATATATAATCACTATTAATGTTCTATGCATTTCACAATATCACTATTATCATGAATATTCTAGCTAATAAATCTAAACAAACTGACTTTTTTCAGGGATTTTGAATGACAAAATACTTTTTATATCCATGCTTACAGGTTAAAATTAAGTGAAAACTAAGTACTAAGTAACTTGATTCTCTACAAATGCAGTCTTGAACAGGATTTCCGGAGCATAGAGTTTTGATGTAATATGGCAGAATTTCTCGTTCATATGCCCGCCCTAAAATCACCTGGTCTGTCGTTTCTCTGACAACGACCTGATAACCTAATTCTGCCAAGCTATTTTTAGAGTGGCCCTTTAGGCCGGTTTAGCTGTAATATAAAAACACACCTTTCTTTAGCCATATGTTGGCCAATCTGGTCTGTACCTGATAATATTCTTCCTAGGAAATCAAGGAGATTTTGTAGAGAAAAAGTGAAAGAAAAAGAAGAGATGATTGAGGCTTTAGATAATGGTGCCATCTACATCTGTTATCATAAAACTTCTGTTTAATTACATTGTATATGGAGGCCAAGCAACACAAAAAGTACATACATGTAAACTGTTGAGGGGAAAAAATCAACAAAAAAAAATCATGCGCAGCATTCATAGAGACTGTAGAAAGTAAAAAAAATGTATCAATGTTGGCTTTATTATAGTGGTTAATGACTATAATATTCATGGTCAGGGTTAATGTTTAAGTAAAGAAATGGAAATTTGATATATATAGTGTTAAGTGTAACCAATCTGTCAGAAAAATATATACATTTACAAAGGGTGTTGTTTTTTTATGGACTAGTTAATTACCAACTAAACTTGAACAAAGCATACCTGTCGAAAAAAATAAAAGTTTACATTACTTTTGCTTACTGCTGGTATGCTGAACAATTCTTGTTCATGAGAAAAGGTTTAATTACCCCACACAATAAATCCAGCAAAGCCTCGGAATGATTATGTTCATTAGATTTTGTTAAATGCATTGCAATTAAATGTCCAGAATAAATGGGAAAGTGTGAAAGGATAGCAAATCAGAAATTAACATGATGAAGTATGAAGTAAGCTTTTATCGGCTGTTTCATTTTCATGTAGCCTTATTATAATGACATGTATCACTGTAAGGCCCTGCTAACTTGAGTTTAAATCCCAATGGAGACAAGCTGAATTCTCTTATGCTACATGTACATTAAATTTATTTTAATTGAACTAACTGGAGCTTCATATATTTGATCCAGTTGGATATGCAATTAAACAACAAAATAGTTTAGGTTTTTTCTCTGGACTTTGAGGCCTGCGGTCGTGGCTTAGTGGTAGCGAGTACGCTTCCTGAACTGAACATGGTTCGATTTACCATTCACTGGTTCGAGTCTGCCTTTCGACCATCAGGTATATGAGCGAGTCACATGTTGTGGCTCCGGCGATCACAGGGGTGGTTTTTACGAGGTTTCCTCTCGGTTTTCCACCGTAATAAGGCTGTGTACAGAGTGAAGTGGACAATCCATCGTCATATAAGTGAAATACCCTTGAACATGACGTTAACACCAATCAAACAATCAAACAAACAAATCTCTGGACTTCGCTTATTAAATGGCCCATAAAGCAACTTTACCAATGTGAAGATCCAGACCAGGTTAGGTAATGTTCGACCAGGTGTTTAGGTAATCAATACTCCAGTGACATTGAGACTATATCTTGCAGTATCGATATGCTCTCAGTCTTTAGTCTGTCACGTTGTTGTAATGTTGATACGTTTTATTTAATATGGGTATATAAGTACCCATCCTTCAACAGTGCACTCTGGGTAAGAACTGTTTGTTTGAAGAGTAGCAGTACTGTCTTTACTTGGCACTGGAAGAAAAACTAACTTTCCAACAATATGAAAATGCTTCACATCCTGGTTGTGCTTGTAACAACTATTATTGGAAACCACCGCCGCCATATAAGTGGCATACCCTTAAGCATAGAGTAAAGCCTGAATCAATCAAAACCTGACCGTAAAACAAGTGATATTAATAAGCGAAAAACAATTTTTTTTCTCTCAGAATTCACTCTCATGCTCAAATTCAACAAATGTTGATGAGTTCATATATGAAAATAAATATTTCTAATGTTTTGGTGGGATTTTTTTTCTTTTCTTTTTAAAGCCCAGAAAAAGTAGGCAGTAATAACTACTTATCTTCTTTGGGTAAAACACACTCTCAAAATGGCAATGTTCCGTCAGTTGAAATATGATTAGCATGAAACTTAAGTTCATTGTTCTGTCAGCTTTTATACATTTTTTTTGACAGAGTTAGAGTATCAATTTCATTATGATCTCATTATTTTTTTTATGGCTTTCATTACTTCACAAATATCAGAAGATTCAAAAGCTATTTTTTTTTTGTATTAGCTCCGGTTGGATCTGAATGAAACTTCAGAGGCACATCTGTAATATGATTCCAAAAAGAAGGTAGTGATTAGTCACTTCATGGTTAAAAGTACATCCTTAAAGTTTATCTATGTTAAAAAGATATATATTCTGTTTGTATCTTGGTTCCATTTTTTTTTAATTTTCTTAACCAAATGTCTTAGATATATACCCCAACATTATAGCAATGGGATTTCCAGCTGAGCGGCTAGAAGGTGTCTACAGGAATAACATAGACAGTGTTGTCAGGTAAGATAGAGGCTACTCAACCACACGTTTTAATTTATTTCTTATTTCAAACTAATTTCCATCTTTTTAAAACAAATTTTACATAAAGTGTTAAATTGAAATCTTTGCAAACGTTAAATTTGCAAAAAAGAAAGGTTTTACTTCAATAACGTAAATGTGTACATGTACATGTATTTGTGAAAGGTTAAAATTGTTTTTATATGTGAGAATTCACTAATACCTGTATTACATGTCAGTTTGTTTGTTCTCCAGGTTTTTAGATACCAAACACAAAGACCATTATAAAGTCTATAATTTGTAAGTATATATTTCTATTTAACCCAGCGGGCGGTTGGGGGGAGCTTCATGTTGTCCTGGTGCTCTCAGAGCTAAACGGGAACAGGAAGCCAATCTGTTTGTGGCTGTCCTGTATTTGTCCCAACCTGTCTTTGTTTGTTGCCAGTGGTGTCTAGGGTGATTTCCTTCACGCGTTGGGCTGGCACGTCATCATATAAGTGAAATATTCTTGGTTCCAACGTTAAACACCAATCAACCAAATCTATTTAACCCATGCCATACACAGCCAACCAGTCAATGTCTAGTGCTGAAATGACAGGCCCTTACAATATGTGTACTTTGCTGTTCATTGGTAATGTGAAAGTACTGAAATTAGAGACAGGTTACCTAAATCTAACTTTCTTAAAGTTACACGAGGAGAAACGATCTGGGTAACCGTCTGGTAATTGATACTGAAAAGTACTTCCTGGACAAGACAGTATTAGATCCTGAAAGGTGGGCTGTTTGTACAGGCAAGGACTAGTACTGTTAAAATACATTAACCCTGAAAATGTTACCAAAATAACATGAGTCTTTTGAAATTTCTTTTAAAGCTAGTGCTAATTATTTGATGTTCTGCTTAAGTAATTATCGTTTGCTACTACTTCTATATAGAAATAAATACATGATGATCAGCATGATGCTTTTCATTCCATCATCCCTTTGACAAATATTAATAATATTTTATTTTAGACACCAAAGGTCCAAATAGGGAGCTTCATCTTGCCCTGGTGCTCTCAGAGCTAAAGGGGAACAGGAAGCCGATCTGTTTGTGGTGTCTGCATCGCGTCCTGTTGTTGTCATCCTGTCTTTGTTTGTTGCCAGTGGTGTCGAGGGTGGTTTCCTTCACCCATTGGGCTGGC
>JARFOD010028261.1:0-10707 GCA_031763545.1 Mopalia muscosa
CACATATTCCTATAACAATGCAGTTGTTTGCCATACCATTTATACTAAATTAAATTATTTACAAATGCTTCCTGTTTTCATTAAAATAAAACAAATCGTTAATATTTTAAATTTAAATAAACAATTTAGGACCACTTTCAGAAAGCTTCCTTTATAGGCTAAGGAGACCTTAACACTTAAGGTGTTACGTAAGAGGAAAATTTATCCATCATAGACCGTATACTAAGGGGGTTTTGTGGAAGAGGCTCGTCTCCTTCGTTTATGCCTAAAGGTAAAAAGTAAGGTCACCTTAGCTTAAGGAGAATTTGTGCATGTGCGCATGGTTCTTTATAATTACTCAATAATAAAATCACTGCCAGACAATCCTTAACTATGTTATTATTATTGTACAAACCTGCTGTGTCCCATATTCGAATGAGAATTTTCTTTCCATTTCTGTCAACAATTGTAGTCTCAGGTCCTAAACCATCCCTTGGTTTTAAATGAGAGTTGAAACTTCCGGTTACATAGCGATTCACCAACGTTGTCTTACCCACTTTTAAATCGCCGATGACGATTAGCTTTAAAGTATAGTCATAAATGGTACCATTTCCGCTCTGTGGTCGCATCGTCCTGATTAGTCCTTCCGAGGTTTAATGAAATACGAACTCTGGGTTATCGCTATCATTGACCTTCATTTGCCATGTTAACAATATGGTTTTCACATAGCGTGAATCTGTTTTTTCGGTTTCTTCCAGTAACAGTGTTCAATGGTCAATCAAAATAACAGACTGTTAAATGATTTTATATGGCAGGATATAGTGGTGAAATTCTCATCAACAATGTATGTAGGCGTACTGAGTTTATCATATGAATGAGGATACGATATACCGGTGATTGTTTATTGGGTGAGAGATTTGCGTGTTATATCTTCACTCGTCAGATATCAGAGTTACACTGTGGGATTATCGTCTTCAGGAAAGCTTTACGGTTCTGTCAAATTCGTTTTTTTCGCACCAGGCGGTTTGTGATGTTACAACCATACACAGATCATGTTGTGTCTTAACAATTTCTACAAGATTCATCACGACTTTCTTTCAATATATGAAGTATATCCAAATAGCAATACAATTTAGTTTTAATTTAGAAAGTGCCGTTTAAATGGTATACTCATATACCTCAAATTGTCTTAAAAGGTCTATATATCTATATCTATAAGCCTGTTTTCACGTGAGTATGTTTAAATTCGAACCTTTGATCCAAAAATGTATGTTATTTGATCCGTCCCGATGCATCTAAGCCTACAGTACCATGGCGACTGACTGTTGTCACAGGGTGATGTCAATTCACATGTCAGAAACAGCAAAAATCGAATATGAAGACAAAGGTACTTAATCAGGGGGGTCTTGGAGACTGCTTACACATTCCTAACAATCCAAAAATGTATGTTATTTGCTCCGTCCCGATGCATCTAAGCCTACAGTACGACGGCGACTGACTGTTATCACAGGGGGATGTCAATTCACATGTCAGAAACAGCAAAAATCGAATATGAAGACAAAGGTACTTAATCAGGAGGGTCTAGGAGACTGCTCAAACATTCCTACAAATAATAAAAAAAATAAAAAAAATAAAACCAGCAGCTTGTTGAGCCAAGTTTAGTACAAGCAGCTTGGTGAGCCAAGTTTAATACAAGTAGCTTGGCGAACCAAGTTTAATAAAAGCAGCTTAGAGAACCAAGTTTAGTACAATCTGTTGAACTAAGTTAAACACAAGCAGCTTGGCGAACCAAGTTTTGTACAAGCAGCTTGGCGAACCAAGTGTTGTACAAGCAGCTTGGCGAATCAAGTTTAATCGAGCAGCTTGTTGATCCAAGTTTAGTAAGAGCAGCTTGGGGAAATAAGTTTAATAGAACCAGTCTGGTAAACCATGTTAAAGTAAAAGCAGCTCCTTGAGCCAAGTTTTGTATAAGCAGCTTGGGGAACCAAGTTTAGAGCAAGCAGCTTGGTGAGCCACGTTTAGAGCAAGCAGCTTGTTGAGCCACGTTGAGTGCAAGCAACTTGTTGGGCCTAGTTTACTACAATCAGCTTGGGGAACCAAATTTAGAGAAAGCAGTTTGGTGAGCCACGTTTAGTATAAGCAGCCTGGCGAAACAAGTTAAGTACAATCTGCTTGGTGATTCAATTTAGTTCGAGGAGCTTGCGGAGTCAATTGAGTTCGAACAGCTTGACAAACCAAGTTTATTACAAGCAGCTGGGGGAGCGAGTCTAACTGCAAAGAACGTGGTGGGTTGTAGTACAAACTGCTTGGTCAGCCAACATATTAGTACATGCTGCTTGAGGACATTTAAACTCCTCTCGGAAAGCATTAAGTCCAGCAGCGGAATTATCTAACCTCCTACTGATTATAGGTCAGCATCTTGTTTAGCAGGTATCTAATGGACAAATGGCGATAACGATTAGCTAGCGTTTGCAGTTTTTAAATGAATCAAAATAACACTTTATGCTCTGACAATAATTAAACACATCTCTGCAACCCTTCAATGTAAAGTTTCTGGAAAATGTCATGATCTTCAGAATGTTGTTAACATGTATAATATGTACGATATATATCATAGAAATTGTTTGTTTTTGATACTACAGGCGTACATACAATTTTTTTACGGATTATTATATATATAATTAGAAAAGTGTTATTGAAACGCATCTATCCTATGAAGTAGATTGACACTGACTTTTGACACGATTCGAACAGCCGCCCGCCATTATAGGCATCAGTAGCTCTCTGTATGTGAATGCCCAGTGTGAGTCTACGGATGTAACCGAATCTATGCGTCAGTCTATACCTACCTGCACAGAGGGCGTATGGTTGGTACTGGGCTGGCGTGTGTGTTGTGTGTTTGTTTATACACTCTTCAAGGTTTTTTGAACTTGTGGGCTAGCCCGATTAAACCTGTTCAATGTAGCAGGTCAGACTGTACTAAAATTAGCACGATGACGCCAGAATTACGAATACCTTAGCCCCGTTAACTGGTCTATTTATAGCACTACAGCCACAACACCTAGCGAATTTGTCACTTTGAGTATGCCCTCCTAATGCAATGCACCATTCCCAATTAAATATGTACAGCAATGAAGGGAACAAAAAATAAGCTATAAGTACATATGTACAATGTTTTTTTAACATATCTGTATACATGTACGTACAAACAAGCAAGATAGCGACTGCTATTCTATACATTTTTAATTTCCTAAGCTTTCGAATATGAATGACGATGTTCATCTTCAGAGGTAGATGGCAAAAGCACTGTACGTACAACTACCTGTATTTGTTAACTTCTATTAAACCCTTTGATACAGGTGTTTAATTTTTTTTACCAAGGTGAAACCCCAGCTGCCTGGCTTTTAAGTGTTTCGTAGTAAACAAAATGCATTTTTGAAACAAATAACTGTTTGTTTTTATCATGTTTTTTATCATGTTTATCATGTTTATAAAATGCGTGACAGTTATATTCGAGGAAAATAAACAATAAGAGAAGAAATAACATTATTAGCAAGTATACCGATTTATTCCTATCTATACCTTATACTTACATATACAGATCTGGAAACAGATCTAAACATCTGGTTTCGGAAATGTTTTACTTCCGGAAAAATAAAAAATATAATGAGGGAAGAAAGAAACACATGAAATACATCTAGAAATGATTTTGGTCTTCTCTCCAGACAATCTCTCCAGTTTCATTACATTGACAAGACTATTTTTCGTCATAAAAAAATCATGTTGCTAATCTTGGCAACGATTATTTAAAAATAATCGATAATAAAATATAGATCTTACCAATGTCCAGCCCAGAATATATTTCCAAAATCAGCCTAGATTTCACTCCGCCTTTCCTCATTCTCAAAGCTTCCATAGCCTGGGGAACCTATGGCCCTCTTCCCCTTGCTAGGTTTTGATGTTAACCTTTAATCTACTACCAAAAGTTATTGTTGGCTATGAGACTTTACATTTTTTATGGTTTTTCCAAAATATGCGTTGACGTACTGCGATCGGAGTAGCTGATGTGACACAGGCATTTACACTACAAAATACCTTTGTTGGACTTGTGTATTTTGTCTTCTTTTTGGTTTTCTCTTTCAGACCGATAAATCACAATGACGGAATAAATTTCATTGCCAAATTAGCCGAGATTGCCTCTACAGGGTTCATCATTCTCACAGCTTAGGTATTCCCTGGGCCCTCCCCTATTAAGCAAACTCCAGTAGCCGCCACTGCATATACCTGATGTTCGACAGTCAGAGCCGAACCCGCCGACGGTACATCTAAGTAATACCACTAAGTCATGCCCATTGCCGCATAACCCAATTTGTAAGAAGAACGGCCCGCGGATGATTTCTTATTAGCCGTGGTAGACACGTCAGTTAGTAATTTATTTTTCTTACGAAATCTATCATTACTATCATACGAAAACTTATTCCCAAGAAGTATAGTGACCCGTAACAACCCGAGATTAAGATCGGTTCAGAAATTTGTCTTTGGGAGTTTTGCGGACATGAAATGATTTGTTTTAGTTGTCAACAATCATATAGCAGTCTATTTAATCATCAAAACACAGACACCAGTTAAAAAACGCAGAAAAAAAAGCAAGAAAAGTAAACAAAACAAGACAAAAATGCCACATTCGCCTGAAAAAGAGAAGTACCACATTTTATAATGTGGTTGTCTCGCTGCTAGTTATTCATGATCAAATAAAGTTAAACACCCATGTGGCGAAAAGGAACAACCTGTCTGTAATTTGTCTACTGTCGGCTCGGGCTGCTCTTTTTTAAAACTCAAATGCACATAGTATACTTAGAATTACCTCCCTTGTTTGGTGCATGAAAAGAAAACTTGGTGTGGTCACCACAGCCTAGCATAGTTAATACTAACTTAACTATTCGCATTCTGGTTCAAAAAGAGACCCAATCGTAGTTTAAACATTTGCTAATCAATCTGTAAGTTTTTAGTAAATTATGAAAGATTGGATGATTTAAATACAACGAAGATGTTTACGCCTTGCTATATCTTTTCGTTTTATAGGACTCCAAAGGATTAGCAACTTGCAGTAGGAAAACCCTCATAATTACTCCTGGTGCAATCAGCATCTAAACCTTGCTGAATATATATATTGGCAAAAATAAGATTGCGTGAGCAGACCCAGATGGCTTTATCATCTGCACATATTGAACGGTTTACTTTCTGGTTTAATACAGGTAACGTACCCCCTATACCCAAATCCTTAAGCTTTATTAACAGTGCGTGTTTCCATAACATGTCTTAGGCCTTTTCAAAGTCCAGATAAACAGCTAAAACGGCTTATTCGAGAAAGCTTTGATAACCGAAGATTCTAGAGACACAACATGATCAGCGGTAGGCAACATCTTGTGATATGGACGCCACTTTGCTTATGTGGATATATATTGTTTTTATTCAAATACCACATTAGTCGGGAATTGACCACAGTCTCCATGACTTTACAAAAGGGGGAAGTTAAGGCTATTGGTCAATATGATGAGGGGGAGAAGCATGTTTCCCAGGGGTTGTATCTTTTTTGTTTGCTAATGCTTGTTTTAACTTAAAAATAGAGAATTATTGACTATATTGTTAAACGAATAAGCTGAGTGCCTTCCTGTTTTAGGAATGATTGCTCATGATTAACTGAGCAGGACACAAACGCAAAATTATCATCCAAAACATTTGATTTTTCTTTGTTTGTAACGTGAGATATATCGTTAAAAATAATCGTCAGGACAGATCTCGGGATTCGCCTTCCGCTTACTGCTTGTATTTGAGACCAGACTGACTTTAAGGAAGTGCGATTATTGATATGTGAACAGTATTGACACCAGTGTAACATTTGTGCTGTTTTAATGGTTTGCTGGGCAATAGCTTTGCGTCTTTTATACACCACTATATCTTGAAATAGTTTAGTATGAAATGCGCGATTTTTTGCTCTCTTGTTGGCTCGGTTAGCTGTTGGGCACTCATCATTCCACCAGGGGACAGGCATCTTTTTAATTGTGTTCAAATGAGATTGAGGAATGGCTATAATTGCAGCAGAACTAATAACGTGAAATACATAAGTATTGACTTCATTAATGTCGGAGTCAAACATCCATTTAGAAAAAGTACATTTGTTATGGAGTGAAATTCAGAATATTTCTTATTTTCTGAAAGTTTACTTTTTGTAAGTGTAAAAGTTATATTACATTCATTCAAATCTGTAAGTCACGTGGGGTGACATGAGCATAGGCACACCGACCGTCGCTTGGTAGCTGTATAGCTGTATAGCGGATATAGTTTTCGGACCAGGTTTCTAAATTGGGGATAGGCTGAAATCGACAGACATCTAGATCTGAGCTAAGTACAGATTGAATTCTTTATTTTTAAACTTGAACTATTATTAGGACAACTCAACACTACCAGGTTATTTGTTATCGTGCGCTCAATATATTGTAAATTAATTTAACTGAGTATTTAAAGGCAGGAACGATTACCTCCCTTTAATACTTAAATTCATTATAATACTTTTCATTCGAAACTTGTCTTTGTGTTATTAATATCGGTCGTCACTTGTTAGGGGTTGTATATGATCTCACGTGTATACAGATGTGAAATTCCTTTAAATACGCTTCCACTGTATGTAACATCTCGAAAGGATTTCAATAGATTGCATGCAAGTAACTGAAGTTGACTTTGTCAAATGACATCTATAGAGAAAGTGAAGCTTTGTTACACATTCCCAAATTTCTCCCAAACTGCGTTACCCAGTTTCCATCGAGTAGGAGCCCCTAGTGGCCGCAAACTGTACTGAACTGCCGAATGGCACATATATGCGATACTGGTCACTCCCATACAGAGAGGAGCTATCCCCCTCCCAGTGATAAGCTGGACTAAGTTCAGCTGTCTAAACTTCTACTTTGTAGAAGGCCGGGTGGGTGAGTTGTCTAGGTGGCCGGCAGTGCCTAACTCTGATGGTCTTGGGTGCCATTCCCGGACGGTTGAAATTTTCTGAACTAGAATCTGTTCAAACTAAGAAAGTACTGTTAGTCAGTTGAGGTCAGATAACCCATTCCGACATTCAATAAAATTATTCTTTGTGGCATTCATTTTACATTGAAAAAAGAAAATATTCTCAGATACCTAATTCTTTTTGGCAAACTTTTTTCAATTATCAAAATTATGCAAAGAAGATTTCAGAAAGGCAAAAACAGTCAAAATATTACCCCTAAACTGAAAATATCGGGAAGCCCAGTTTTATTTCTGCTGGAAGAGTTTAACTATCAAAATATAACAGCATGTGGTTAGTAGGGTTATTTCCTTTCCTATGTTTAATTCTCTCTGTAACATTGTTTAGACTTAAGAGCCTCTAAGATTTCGTGTTAGATTGCTTCTTCCCAGTGACCAAACATTACACCCCTAACATAGGATTGGTCTTGGACGCGTTACATGAAATGAGTACATTTTTAGACTGAATTTGAACTGTGCCTATTTCCAATTGCAGGGCGTCGCAAAATTTAAATGGATAAAAGACAGAGAAAGGCAATCCAGCTACGGACGACATTATGACATCTAGATTTTTACTTGTGTTTCTAGAACTTACAAGTGCGTCTCTGTCGCTTGCCACCAGTATATCGTCGTCATCGCAAGGAAGCAGTCGCTTGCCCCTGTTGGACCCAGCCGTTTCAAAAAATTCCATGTCGCTTTCCTCCATTACTAACGCTAACTAGCAATGTACAGTGAAGTTAGTAACAAGACGGTTAGACATTTGACACTTGACACTCGGGATCAGGTTTACACAAAATAAGCGCTGGTTAGTTCTCAGAGTCACCTGTGCAAATTCTACTCTATCCCCACACACAAGAACTATACTATATCGACTGAGAAAAAAATGCGCAAAAAAAACCAATCATAAAACAAAAGCACAAAAAACATCAACAACAACAAACCGGAGAAAAGTAGAAAACAAAGGCAGCATGGATTATTTACCGTATAGTGAACAAACACAACAATACATACATATTTACAGAACAACTGCCAGGCGCAGCATGGAGGGTCGACAAAGCGGGTTGAGAACACGTCCGAGCTGCTTCGAGACCCATGCCGAACTCCGCTCGACGTGTGTGTTTAAAAATGACTATTAACCGGCCAATCAAACCGCCTTAAAATATTACCACGTCACAGTTTTTGTCTCACGTCAACAGAAAGTTTTTGTCGTGTACGTTGTTCAAAATGACATGTCCTCAAATTATTTGATGTGTAAGATAAGGTTTTTGTCATGCACCACAACACACCGGAAACATCAGGATTCGATTTCTTCTTACTCCAGTCCTGTGATTGGCTAGTTAAGATATGTTTCGATTTGTCTCGTCACGTTTCCTGTATACCTTGATACACGAGAAAAATCGTGATATGATTTTACGCAATGAAAACCTAATATTACACGTCAAATAGTTTTAAGAGACGTCATTAGGAACAACATACATGACGCGTGCATTTCGGCCAAGGTCACGTTAGATAACATTAACTAACGAGCAAAAAAATTTAATGTGATATAATAAATATTTCTTTGAAATGAGGCAATTTGATTGGCTGATTAATAGTCATTTTTAAACACCCACGTCATATAGTGTCGACTTAATTAAGACGCACTTGGCCAGCCATATAATCAAATTATTAACATGGTCAGGTTTTGTGTTCTCAGTTTAAATTATTTCCACATCCAGTCGTCGTTCTATTTGTTGGTGTCTCATTTGTAACGATTAAGTACCATTTAACTTTTTAACGCAGAGGGCTGGATCCATGGCGTGGAGGTAAGACGGCGATGGTTTTAATCAAATGTTGGAATCTGGGGATATTTGTAACAAACTTTCATAACAAATACACGTGGCTGTTGTGCAATGGAACGTCGTTGATAGGCTGGGAGGCTCACGATTTTGGGTGTATGCTGCGTCTTGATCAGAACTAAAGAGCGTTTTACCGCATGTTTTTTCTATAGCAGCCTATTATTATAAAGAAAGCATGTGTTCGGATAATGTTGATAACCGGTGTTAAGGGTCTTACTGCGTGCGTCTGGTTAGTGATTATGTGATCCACGCACCACAGTTGTTAACATGGGTTTACAATTTCAGGACAATATAGGTGAAGTTTTAAGATACTCGAAAGCTCTGAAAGTCGAAGTAACGTTCTGTAGGCTACGATATTCGAGGAATAAATGCAAGTAGGTGCAGTAACATTTAGCTGTGATGTACAATTGCTTTTTAACAACTTATTTATTATAGAAACATTAGTATACATGTCCGCTTGGCGAACAGCTGTTACATTAACAGCCTCATACCTGCCATAATCACTGAATTGAAGAAGCCCTTCTTTTTTACGTATAAAGAGAAATACAATATTATGAAAGCCAAACCACTCCTGAGCTGATATCTTTCAGCGAATTTCGTTAATTGTCTGATTTTTTTAAAGCCACATTCATTTTGTTTTGTAATAATTTCGTCTACAAACATATACAGAACTGAATTTAGGGATACCAGAAGACTATCCCAGGACTTCAGTTATCGCCCTTTTCATATAAAGTGGATACAAGTTAGAAGTCTCTACCAGAGTTGTCGTTATTACCCTAATTCGTGAACAACATTCTGACTTCTGCCTTTTGTCAGAATGGGAAACCACACCCGATGACAAACTTTTCCCGCATAATGATGCGGGCGGGGCACAATTGACAAACTGCCATCACAGTGCAGACGTATTGCCGAATAGGGTGTTAAAACGCCAAGATAGAGAGGGCAAAAAGCCTACCTAACTACTTTCCCATGTTTTTCATAGGTTTTTCCCCTGCAAATGTTAAGGACAGCCTTTCCACAGTATTAAAAGAACAAGAGAGATCCTTTGTCTGGAGCCAAAGAAGTAACCGATCAGTTTAACCCCATATGACTATTTCGGCTTTTATGTCGCCACCACCACCGTCGGTAGATTTTGGATAGTTTTTGTTTGTGCCTGTATCAAGTGTGTGTGTGTGTGTGGGGGGGGGGGGGCGGTGGAGGGTAATAACAGCTAGGCCGTGGAAGCCTTAGGAACGAAGAAATGCCCGGAGAGACAATAATTTTAGCGATGGGATTGGGTACGTCATTTTGATTAGATCATGGAGCTATTAAAAGAAGGAGGCACAACTCTGCCAACCAGTACGGCTCACTCGCACGAAGCGCTTGATATGCACAGTGGGCGTGGCCTACTTTCTTTGATGTCCTATCTATGATTCCGTCGCCCAACATATCTGAACAATTTTAGTACAGTTGTTTTCAGTTCATTTACAGCTATAACAAATATGCGAAAAAAAAAAAACTTTGTGTCTTCCACCATGCTATTGACCAGGTACGATAAATTTTCGATAACCGATATCACATATATCCTACTTCAAACATGAGTTGTTAATTTCAACAAATTGTTTTCTTTTGTGTTTTTTGGTAATTTCCGCCAATACAAAGTTGATAAAAATTCCCATAAATGTTCCTTGAAGTATAAGAAACTGAAAATGTAAATGTTACGTGTGAACAGTTACTAGTTTGAAAGAAAAACGGTCTTCAATTTTCGAAAAACTCGTCATTCAAAATATATGGGGAATTTTGTCAAAAGTGGGAAATTCGCTATCTTTAAGGCATAAAAGAGAATAATTCCGCTAAACAT
>JARFOD010028272.1:0-10706 GCA_031763545.1 Mopalia muscosa
TGTCCGTCGTCATATAAGTGAAATACCCTTGAGTACGACGTTAAACACCAATCAAACAAACAAACAAACAAATCCATGGTCGATCGTAAGAGTCGAGAAAAGAGGTTTGCTTTCTGTTGCCCTGGTGTTCGCGCAGCTAAAGGATAACGGGAAGCAGATTTGTTTTTGATGTTCTGTATTTGTGTCCGTCCTCATATAAGTGAAATACCCTTGAGTACGACGTTAAACCCCAATCAAACAAACAAACTAATACCTGTCGTTAACAATATGCCTTTCCACTGTCTGACTGGCTCTGATTCAAGCACTGAACATAAACCAACCTCTTTTAAATATGGCTGCTACTAATCAAACTGTTCTTCTCATGGCTGCAGTCAGTAATGTATAACTTACAGCAATTTATAAGGTGAATACTTTACAACTATCTTTTTTTTTGTTTTTTTAGTTCTTTGTCGGGGTCATCTAGATCAAGGTCAAGATCATCATATTCATCATTCTCCAGTCGTTCATCAATCAGTCGTTCTTCGTTCAGCTCCAGGTAACTTCTAACTCTCCAGTGTATCATCAGGCAAGCTGCTGTGGCTTAGTGGTAGCGAGTGCGCTTACTAAACTGAACATGATTTGTCGTTCACCTGATCCAGTCCGCTTGTCGACTAATCCTACTTCGATTTACTGTCTATAAATCCGCCTGTGAACCATAAGGTATATGAGTGAGTCTGACAATTTTACTAGGTGTCCTCTCTGTGTTTCATTATCTTAAATAAAAGAAGTGAAATTGATAGTCCATCATCATGTAAGTGAAATACCATTGAGTGTGGCATTAAATCCCAATTAACAAACAAACCTCGAATTAATATTTAAGAAAGAACATAATCAGATCTCTTAACTCTGTTCTTATATTGCTTAAAACAGTTACAATATGGGTGAAATATAAATGAGTTTGTATTTGTCTTTGTTTAAGATCTGCGACTCGTTCAGAAGACCTATCTCGACGGAGGCCATTGCCATCGCCGGCTTCAGCAGCAGGCCCTCCCCACACTGGAGGGCCCCCACAAGTACAGGGGGCTGTTGTAGGGGCCAAGACTGGGGCCTTCATTCCTGGAGCTGGACCTGCTGGGGACAGGAAGCAGCAGCAGCCTGCCAATAAACCAGGGTATCTTTCTTATATTGCCCCGCTATGTTAGGTCTTTATTATACTTGCTATCCCACAGCCATGGCTTAATGGTTAACATGTTGGCTTACTAATCCTACTTGGATATACTGCCCATGAATTCGAGTATGCCTGTGTACCATCAGTTAATAAAGATCACACAATTTTTGTTCCACCTTAATTAAACAATGAACTCAATTTATTGTCATATTAGTCATGTAATACCATTGACGAAAAAATACAACTTAAAAAAAAAAAAAAAAAAAAAATCAACAAGCAAACAATAATTTAATTTAAAAATTGAGCAATAGCAATTTGGAGGGTGATTAAAAACAGAGCAATAGCAATTTGGAGGGCGATTAAAAACTGAGCAATAGCAATTTGGAGGGCGATTAAAAACTGAGCATTAGCAATTTGGAGGGGGATTAAAAACTGAGCAGTAGCAATTTAGAGGGTGATAAAAAAAACTGAGGAATATCAATTCGGAGGGCGATTTAAAACTGAACAATAGCAATTTGGAGGGCGATTTAAAACTGAACAATAGCAATTTGGAGGGCGATTAAAAACTTAGCAATAGTAATTTGGAGGGCGATTAAAAACTGAGCAATAGCAATTTGGAGGGGGATTAAAAACTGAGCAATAGCAGTTTGGAGGGCGATTATAATAGGATGCTTTAGTACACCAGTTATATTGTATTTATGTTATACGCACATAGAATTAAGAATGTAACACAGTACAGCCATCATTGCCAAGAGTATTCTTCAAGAGCTAAACATCTGCTTCATAGAAGATTACATTATGTAGGTCTGCCTGGCTAGTCATTTCAAGGATGGGTTGTAAATTTCCCAATATAAAATATTACCGGAAGATGCAACTTTTAAAAAAAGGCATTAACAAACTGAGATTTTTTCTCAGTGTGCTGTTCAAATATTTCCTTTATGAATTTGCGCTTTTGTTTCCAGTGAACCACGAAGTGCTGTGGCAGTCAAACAGAGACAGCCAAGACCGGGGCAAGAGAAACGCCGGCCTGTCATTGGTCCGATGCCTAGACAACCTGTGCGCGATAGGCCTCCTCCACCAATGAATGAAGGGCGTGGTCGCGGTATGAGAGATCGTGGAGACAGGGGCAGGGGTAGAGGTCAAGGGACTCCTAATGAAAATCCATTACCCGGGTCAGTCCCAAAATATAATTTTTTTGTCTGTTTACTTTGATTTTCAAACAAAAATCTATTTATGTTCAAATGGTTTTGGAAACTCTTTGACAAGGTGATGTGTTTGCGGTAGATAGTGTAATACCTGTGTATACACACTACACTGGTTGTTATTTTGTACTGGTTTACAGCTTGCAAATCCTACTCTGATGTGCCGCTCATGCTTTTGAATCTATCTGTGAACCAGGGGCTTAGCCAGAAATTAAAAATAGGGTGTCCAAAATGGTCATTTTGCTACACTTTTCAAATAACTGGGTGTCCATTTTGACAGTTTCCCTATCTTCTTCATGTTAAAGTTTCTTAAAACAGGGTGTCCAAATGAGGCCATTGTTCACTTCAGGGCGTCCATTTGGACGGGTGTCTGCCTTAGCCCTTGCTGTGAACCATCAGATATAGTCCAGGGTTGTGATGGAGCGTAATGTTGCCCTGGTGCTCCAAAGTGTTGAGGGCAACATGAAGCTAATCTGCTTGTGATGTCTTTGTTTTATGTCCTGTGAATAATCAGTATTTGCCTGTCTTGTCATCATCTGTTGCTAGTGGTGTTGGGGGTGGTTTCCTTCACCCATTGGGCTGGTACGTCGTCATGTCAGTGAAATAATGTTAAGTATAGTGTTAAACCCCACTCATACAAACCTTCAGGTATATGTTTGTTTGTTTGTTTGATTGGAGTTTAACGTTGTACTCAAGGGTATTTTACTTATATGATGACTATCACAAATACAAACAAATCTGCTTCCCATTACCCTTGAGCTCTGTGAAAACCAGGGCAACAGAAAGCAACCTCTCCTCTTGCCTCTTACGATCGACCAAGGAAGCCGAGGGAGTATTCTGCAGGGCCATGGCCCACCCGCTCTCTCACGGGGCATGAGTGAGTCACACTTTGTGGCTCCAGCAATTGAGGGGGTGTTTTTAGGAAGTTTCCTCTCAGTTTTGCACAACCAGAGGATGGAGTTTAAGGTCAAAGTCTTTAAGAGACAGAGAAAAACAAGAAAATGTAAAAGAAAACTACCCGAATAAAATAATTGACGCTTTAGTTTTAAAAAAGGGGCCATTTCATTCTAAATTAATTGAAGAGTTTTCTTATCTATTCCATCTGCAGAATTATTAGTTGGGTTATTTTACTTTGTTGTCCTGTCACAGTGTTCATTTATAAATGGTTTTTTTGCATGTTTACTGAATTTACAGACCGCCTGTAGGGAAGAGGCGAGGAACCAGTATGTCGTCCAGTGGCTCCAGCCAATCTCGTTCGAGGAGCCGATCTTCATCGTCAACCTCAAGGTCAAGGAGCGTGAGCAGTGTGTCCTCTATTTCCAGTTCTAGTTCCAGCAGCTCAAGTGGTAGTGCTGATTCGGAGCATCTTTATCGTGACATAGCGGAGCCTGACCTACAAGACAAAGATCGACCACCTCCCCCGGGACAGGGCAGAGGCAAGAGGAAAACAGTGGGTTCTAATAAGGGTGCTGGTTCCAGAGCAGAACATCCCGACAGAGGTGAGGCTTTTATAAGACCCATTAGATCTCGTCATATACTTCATTTAATGACTCCTGTATGCGGTTGGAGGGAGCTTCATGTTGCCCTGGTGCTCTCAGAGATAAAGGGGAACAGGAAGCGGATCTGTTTGTGGTGTCTGTATTGCGTCCTGTTGTTGTCATCCTGTATTTGTCCCGTCTTGTCTTTGTTTGTTGCCAGTGGTGTTGAGGGTGGCTTCCTTCACCCATTGGGCTTGCACGTTGTCATATAAGTGAAATACCTTTTAGTAAGACGTTAAACCCCAACCAAACAAACAAACAATTGATCTGAACAGTAAACATGGAGAGCAAATGTATGAGGGTGGTAGAACACACATTTACACAACGGGCGGTTGGAGGGAGCTTTATGTTGCCCTGGTGCTCTAGGAGCTAAAGGGGAACAGGAAGCTGATCTGTTTGTGGCGTCTGTATTGCGTCCTGTTGTTGTCGTCCTGTATTTGTCTCGCTCTCTCTTTGTTTGTTGCCAGTGGTGTCTAGGGTGGTTTCCTTCACCCATTGGGCTGGCACGTCGTCATATAAGTGAAATACCCTTAAGTACAATGTTAAACCCCAATCAATCAAACAAACAAACAAACCAGTGTTGGCATATAAGTTTTCTTTCTGTATAACAGCTGTTTGAAGAAACCTACTTGCTACCTAATTGCCCTATCTTGTCATCAATTGTCAATTTTGTCAAATATGGTTTCTTTCACCCACGTCTTCTGGCTAATCTTGGAAGATTAACTTTCCACCTGCACATGTATTTATAGTAAAAAAAACAACCCTGTCATACATGTGAAATACCCTAAAGCATGTAGTGAAACAGCTATCAAACAATCAATTTATTATTCACCCAGTGTGCTTGCACACATTGATATGAGTTAAATTTTCCCAAAGGTATTCCCAAGTGGGTTTTAAATCAGATTGAAAGTGACTGAATTAGAAAGATTATACTTTAAATTATCTGTGAAAAAAACCCATATTTTTCCGACACTTAGCATTTGTTTTATTCACTTGCAAACTAGTGACTTTCCATGCAAGTCATTTGATTTGTTTACATAGGCAGGGGGAAACTCCATTCGGAACAAGCTTTGGTGGATAATGACGACTCCATACTGGAGATACACGAAAGATTGCTAGATCTTAAGAAATAAAAAAAAAATGGCTGTCAGGTTTCCATGGAAATCATTCACTTGTTGAATTCCCCTGGTGACGTCACTCGCGGATCACAGTTGACTCTAAATTAAAGTCAGTTTCATTTTTTAATGAAACAAGTTGCAAATCATTCAGTGAATATTGGAATATTTTTCACCCATTTAGTAATACCTTTAATCAAACAAAGCTTGCATTTGATGTTTACATTCATTCTTAATTCATACAGGTCATAAAGATCGCCCACGTGACAAAAGACCAAGATACTCCTCCCCGAGTACCCTAGGAGGGAGTGGAAGAGGTGCTAGACCAGAAAACAGACACAACCCGACAGATGCATCTGGCAAGCCACAAGTGTCTTCTACAACTACAACAACAACAACCAAATCCAAAGATCCTATGAAGTCTGTAGGGCAGAAATCTAACATTAAATTAACATTGATCAGTAAGGTGAGTCAAATTAGATCAAGAATGTAATGTTAACTTAACATTGGTAAGTAAGGGGAATCAAATTAGATCAAAGATATAGTGTTAAATTAACGTTGATCAGTAAAGTGGTTAAAATTAGATCACACATGTAATGTTAAATTAACATCAGTAAGGCGAGTCAAATTACAGAAAACAAAGATCAACATTTAAAAGACTGAACGAACTGGTCATGTTTTTTTGATTGATTTTCAGCCCTCCGAGAAGAATGGAATGGCAGGAAAGAAACGACCAGCAGAGGGCAGCAGTAGTATCCCACCTCCGGCTAAAAAGCCACCTGTGTCTCCAACTAAACAACTTGCAGGTTTGTGTAACAGAGTTTCTGGCTGTTCTCACCTTCTCCCTACCCATTCCTAAACTGATCCTGCTTAGATTTACCGTTCACTGATCAAGTCCACCTGTTGACCATCAGGTATACAAGCGAGTCACATGGCTCCGGCAATCCCAGGGGTGGTTTTTACAAGGTTTACTCATGGTTTTCCACCCTTATATAAGGCTGTGTACAGTGTGAAGTGGGCAATCTGTCGTCATATAAGTGAAATACCCTTGAATACGATGTTAAACACCAATCAAATAAATAAACATGTTGTGGCTCCGGTGATCCAAGGACAAACAAACAAACATCTCCTGACCCACATTTCTTTTCCAGGTTCTCTGCAAGCATCTGTACTTTTTACTGAATTGATTTTTTCTCTCTTAGTGATCAGCCCGACAATAAGAGAAAATTTGTGTTGATGAGACCAGTTATGTTGTAATAATATAAGAATTAGATCTGTTATGCTGTAATTATATAAGAATTTGACCAGTTATGCTGTAATAATATGAGAATTAGATCTGTTATGCTGTAATAATATAAGAATTTGACCAGTTATGCTGTAAAATATATGAATTAAATCAGTTATGCTGTAATAATATAAGAATGACATCAGTTTTGCTGTAATATTATAATAATTTAATAAGTTATGCTGTAATACTATAAGAATGAGATCAATTAGGCTGTAATATTATAATAATTTGCTCAGTTATGCTGTAAAATCTAACAATAATATCAGTTATACTGTGTAATAATCTGAACAGTTATGCTGCAATAATATGAGAATTTGATCAGTTATGCTGTAATAATAGAATAATCAGATCAGTTATGGTATAATAATCAGATCAGTTATGCTGGTTAATATAAGAATTAGATATGTTATGCTGTAATACTATAAGAATTAGATCAGGTGTGCTGTAAAATGTAAGAATAATATCAGTTAAACTGTAATTATATAATAATCAGATCAGCTATGCTGCAATAATATGGGAATTTGATCAGCTATGCTGTAATAATAGAATAATCAGATCAGTTATGCTATAATAATCAGATCAGTTATGCTATAATAATCAGATCAGTTATGCCATAAAATATAACAATAATATCAGTTATACAATATGAGAATGGGATAAGTTATGCTTTACTCATGTGAGAATACCATACACTGTTGTTTTTGGTGGGGTTTTGAATCAAGTGGTAAAAGTTACCACAGGAAAATGATAAATGTGAAAGTAAGGAGTTACTTCTATGTAATGTGTTAATGCAGTCAACCAGATAGGTTTATATTATTATATCAATTTCAATTTTAAAACCAGCCAAATCTGACTGATATATTTGATTCCCAATCAGGCCGCGGTCTCCTTTATTTTTTATTTTTTTTTTTAATATTGTTAAATTAATGAGTTTTCCTGACCTTCAATTATCAATTTTCTCCTTCAGATAAAGGTGGGAAAGCTATAGGAAAGGGTGATAAGCCTGCACCTGTTCCTAGTCTCCGGATGAAACCACCACAGGCAGTTGGTCGACTGAATCCAGCCAATCCAGTGACACGACCTCTGACATCCCCAGCAAAAGCCGTGGCTAAACTCCCCAGCACAGCCGCCACTGCAGCAGCCAGTGCTGCCGCAGCTGCGGCTGCTGCTAAGGCAGCTAAGAAGAGCACATCATCTCGTCGTGAAGAGCTACTGAAGCAACTGAAGGCTGTGGAAGATGCCATTGCCCGAAAACGGTCTAAACTTCCTTGATAGAGACTGTCATTTAGCTTGTTATTATTTGTATAGAAGTGTATATTACTGGTCCGTGTGATTGAGAGGAATGAAATCAGGTGATCTGTGATTAGTGAATGAAGCCAATATCTCACGGTGTTATATCCGCTGCTTACTCATTTGACACTGTGTCCTATTTCAATACAATCAAACCAATTAATTTGATTCCCATCATTGTTACAGCTGGCTGGATTATTTGTTCATGGGTAAACTTACCCAGCCACCAGAAGATGTTCAATTCTCAATACTGGCTGTTGGGGCAAGCTGGTTTCTATATAAGTATTGGGCTCTGTGTTCCACACGCACAGGGTTCCAACATTTCTGAGTTACACAGAATTCTTACTTGCTTGCAATATAAATGGGCCGCACATGATTGTGTTAGGGGAACACATGATTCTATCATATCTGTGCTCCACTCCACAGACACAGGCTTCCACAGTGTAACATAGGATTCCAACATTTCTGTGCTTCAGTGTTCCTGCTACACAGGATTCAAACATGGCCTGAATTTACCCTGAAATACAGGCTTCCAAAATGTGTGTTATACGGGAGTAGTCAAATGGAAACTTCCTGTTGCCCAAGTGCTCTCGGAGCTAAGGGACTAGAAAGAAATCTGTTTTATTTCACCCTTGTATTGTCTCTTGTGATTGATCTATCTTTTCTTTGTTTGTTATCTGAGTGAATAAGCCTTTAGAACGGTGTTTAATCCCAGTCACTGATTGTTTGTGTTACACAGGGTTCCTACTCGCCTGTCTTACACAGGGTTCCAACATGTTTGTGTTACACAGGGTTCCTACTTGCCTGTGTTACACGGTGTTCCAACATGTTTTGTGCTACACTGGGTTGTTACATGGGTGTGTTACACAGGGTTCCAACATGTTTTGTGCTACACTGGGTTGTTACATGGGTGTGTTACACAGGGTTCCAACATGTTTGTGTTACACAGGGTTCCTACTCGTCTGTGTTACACAGGGTTCCAACATGTTTGTGTTACACAGGGTTCCAATTTGCCTGTGTTACACGGGGTTCCAACATGTTTGTGCTACACTGGGTTGTTACATGCGTGTGTTACACTGACTATTTAACAGATCCATTACAAATTCAAATCCAAGGGAATAATTATGGCAATTCTGTTTAAAAGTCAATTTAAGCCGTGTAAATCAGTGGCAGTAATAACAAACAACAAAAGGCTAACGATGATTGTTCTTCATTATACTCAACACAAGAGAGCCGAGGTCAGTCATAATTTTTTTGTTTTCTGTAACCCTACCTACCCCCCCTCCAAATTTTTTTTGCCATTTTTCAGAAATGGGGGAACTACTTTTGATGAATTAGAAACAGATAAATACGTCGCCCAAAAAGTATGGGTAATGTTTTTTTTAATAAAAATTTAATACACTGCTATTAAATAAGTTAAGTTGCCTACAGAAAAGCCTAAATAACAAGTACATCTTTACATTTTTTTGATTCAGATAATATGACTATATGCCACAATTTCAAACAAAATGAAAGTTTAAATTTTTAGTTAAAATTATTTAATAAAAAACAAAAAATGCCTACCTACCCACTTTTTTATATTCTTGTTACAGGAAACAAATATATTATTTTGGATGGCCTAAAAGTAGTTCTGCAGGGTAAACATCAAAGAATAATAACAACAGTGTTATAAGACTGCGATGAAATAAAATATTTTTGAAAGATGAATTTCCTGATATTTCACAAATGAAACAATTTCTTGTGGTCATGTGATGTGCAGGGGCTTAGCTAGAAATCAAAAGTATGGTGTCCAAACTGGTCATTTTGCTTCAGTTTTAAAAAAAAACTGGATGTCTTATTTTGACAGTTTTCCTGCATGTTAAAGTTTCTTAAAACGGGGTGTCCAAATGAGGTAATAGTTCACTTAAGGGTGTCCATTTGCACGGGGGGAAAGGTGTCTGCCTAAGCAGTTTGTAATGTGGCTGGAGAATCTTCCCTGCCAAAGACATAGAGCTACTTCATAGAAGTCAATACCAGATGTTTTCAGAGTCTATACTTCATTTCTGTAAGAGAAGTAAATCGGCCAGTTTTATTTATATACAGTTTTAGGGTCAGTTTCACAAAGCAATCTTAGTGTACATAAAACCTAACTACCATGACAACATAGTGTGGTCATCACAGTTAAGTTTAATATAAACTTTGATAGCTTTGTAAAACGAGTTACAAAGGGCCTCTTTCACTAAATGTTGTACGACAATTAAATCTTGTATGATATTTTTTCCCTAGAGTTTTGCATGACAAATTTTTATTGTACGTCTACGATAGATTTGGTTGTACCACATTTTGTGAAATCTCGTATGATATTTTTTCCCTATAGTTTTGCATGACGGATATTTATTGTAGGATATATTTGGTTGTACGACATTTTGTGAAGGTGGCCCCAAGTCCTTAAGGATTAGTTTATCAAGTGTGAAAAATTTTGTATTGCCCAATGTCAGGATTGTAATACATCTAGTGAATCACTCCAGTTCTCAGGACTTCACCAGTTAGCTTTTTCTAGCTGTTCAGTATTAACCGAGGCATTTTATTTTCCCTGAAAACTGTACATGCTATGTTGTTTAACAAAACGTGTGTAAATGAACTTCGTTTAAGACACAAGTCAACAACGACCTTGCTCAAGATCACAGGTGTGGGTATCTTTTGCTATATACTTTACATGTAGCATGTCATTATTGTCCACAATGAATTTTATTTGGAAATAAAAGTATAAACATTTCCTGGTCACTTTCACAAAATATCATATGAGAAAAAATTGTTGTTCAAGAAATTTATGTTAAACTTTATGCATAAAAATATCATGGAAGATGTTATTGTCATGTGACATTTTATGAAATTGGCCACAACCTTCCCTCCTGGTACACACACTTTGATTGCATGAAAACCGGTGAGTTTTGGTGAAGAATTCTCCAAAACTCGTAGGAACCCTTGTGAAGCAAACTTGTTGCATTTCATGCATTTCACAACGTGGCGAAACCCCATTCATCAAGTGGTATTGTTCACTTCTATCATTTAAATATTCAGCGCCTCAGGTGGTTCTCTCTTTTTTAGTAATTTTTTTGTGGGGGGGGGGGGGGGGGGTGGGGGCTT
>JARFOD010028283.1:0-10706 GCA_031763545.1 Mopalia muscosa
GGGTCGTGGGTTCGATTCCCGGACGGGCTTCAACCTGCAAAATTTTCTGAACTAGAATCTGTTCAAACTAAGAAAGTTTTATTCCAAAATAACGAAAATACTGTTAAACTTCACTTTCTAAAAGACACAAAAATTATTCATTAAACATGTTGTCAAGGTAGGAGTAACAAATTTTTTTTCATAAGGCAAAAAGATACAATAATTTTTTCATAAGGCAAAAATAAACTGGAGATTGCCACAAATATCTCTCCCTTCAATACCTACCATGCAAACAGCCCGAAAACCCGGGTCCAAAGTACTTAGCACTTAGCAGATTTGTTTTGAATTGCAACCCTTAACTCCAACCAATTAGATAGAAGCTTTTATATTACCCATAACCAGATTGTGACTATGAAGATAATGGACAAAATCCTTAGGTGTCATCCTGATATAATCTTTGTTAGATGGACTTTATTTCACAGGAAAAATATATTTATTTAAATAAAAAAACAGGCAATGGTATATCACGACTATCATGTGAATTTGACCATTTCCTGAGATTGGGGGATCAATCTTTCAATAGTTTTACGTGAAATGGAAGCAATGGTAAGAAAGGTAATCCAAGCTTTTGAACTTAGCCACATGCATTGGGAGGATGAGACATTTTTAGTACTAGCAACTGGAAGATTTTTATAATCAAATGGTGAATTAAGTATAAAAAATTTTTTTATCATTTATTGCCCATGTGATAAAAAATTTTTTTTAGTGAAAATATTAACAAGACTGTTGTGTTGTGTTTAACAAAAATCACAACATGGTAAGGACATACATCGCAAAAAACCAAGATGGTGGACCTCATGAAGCACTAACTGTGAACGGTAAGTTCTCTTTTAGCACCTGTATGGACTCTTACTCTGACAGGTATAAAGATAGCATACAGGTTACTTGTAAAACATGTAGCCTATTGCTTCGGTGTAAAGTTATTCACATATAATGGCTAAACAGTGCTCATTGTATTTTGAAACAATCACCATGATAATGATACCTACGCAATAACACCTGTCAGTAATTAACATATTTGATGATTCACTCCAGGTAGAGGAAATATACATTACACCTTAATCACAGGTGGGAACCCAACCCAATTAAAAGAGCAGGTGACTGTCATAAAGCAGGATATATCATAGTAAACATGAAATAAATTTTTGTTTGTTACCACCGAATCAATAAGGTATGAGACTGGATATTCCATCAATTGTACTGACTTAAATTAATACGATAAAAAAAAAAAATACCAATTACTATGTTTTGTATTATGAGAGAATAAATGTATAAAATTTATATAACAATTTATTTATACATAATTTGAACAACAAATACAGAATATCAATAGAATTATGACTTATCAGACAATATATTTGAACTTGGTTTGGTTGTTAAGGTTATTACATCTGTATGTTGATCTTTATAAAACATGGTTCAGTTGTCAAGGTTATTACATCTGTAAGGTGATAATTAAAATCAGTTCAGTTGCCAAGGTTATTATATCTGTATGGTGCTGTTTAAACTAAGTTTAGTTGTCAAGGTTATTACATCTGTATGGTGTATTTTAAACTTAGTTTAGTTGTCAAGGTTATTATATCTGTATGGTTACTGTTCAAATTAAGTTTAGTTGTCATGGTTATTTTATCTGTATAATGGTCTTTAAACTTAGTTTAGTTATCAAGGTTATTTAATCTTTATGTTGTAATTTAAACTTAGTTTAGTTGTCAGGTTATTACATCTTTATGTTGCTCTTTAAACTTAGTTTAGTTGTCAATGCTGTTATTTTTTTAAAAAGTTATGATTACATTCTACTCAATAGTGATGACTGCAATATTCTAAATCTGTGTAGTATTTTTTTTTCAAATGAGATAATTAGACCCCAAATAACCAAGAACAAAAGTAATACATGTCTAAATGCATTTATAAAATATAAACTGAAGTGCTTTTTTAAGCATTTATCTTTGGGCTGTGTTTTCTAATGAATAATGAATTTGGTTGAGTCTGTGAAGAACTATTAATGAT
Source organism: Mopalia muscosa (assembly GCA_031763545.1). Classification (NCBI taxonomy): domain Eukaryota; kingdom Metazoa; phylum Mollusca; class Polyplacophora; order Chitonida; family Mopaliidae; genus Mopalia; species Mopalia muscosa. The sequence continues at coordinate 2,047 of JARFOD010028283.1, forward strand.
AAAGCTACAGCACTTCAAACACTATATCTGTTTGTATCTCTCTGCATTCACACTCTTGAAATGTAGAGGAATCAAAATGTCCGCTTCCTAATTCATTTCCCAATAATAATTTCTGACTTAGTAAGCCGGAGTGCAGACTACTATACTTTAAGGGTGAAAATATACATATGTATTAATGATGGCTTTTTTGTTTGTTTGTTTGATTGGGGTTTAGAGTCGTACTCAAGGGTATTTCACTTATAGGAGGATGGATTGTCCACTTCACAATGCACCTAGCTTTATTATGGTGGAAAATTGAAAGGAAACCTCATAAAAACCAACCCTGTGATTGCTGGAGCCACAACATGTGATTTGCTCATATAACTGATGGTTGAGACTTGAGTCGAGGAGAGGAGTGGACAAAAACAGGTCAATCCCAGGGCACAATACAACAACATTTACATCATCAGAGTTACCAAGAGCTTCAACTCACATTCGGTCAAAGTTGACTCCAAGACCTAACACAGAGGTTGGAATACTGTGGGTTTAGGGACCAAATTAACCAGCCTTTCTGATTTCTTTAACTTTGGAATCACTCCTGTACATGTTCAAAGAACAAGAACAATTCCAACCTTTTATAACTCCAGAAAAGCATTGCCATCTATGGCGGATTAAAACAAAGGTCATGGTCATTGACTCTCATTTGACTGCCCCAAAACAGTCCTCCAAGATACCCTATGATTTATATGTCACTGCTGGGCATTTATGAAAAACAACATAAAATGACGATATATTATAAGCTTCATCTGATGTCTTTATGGACATATTTTTGTCAGCTTTGATTGGTTTGTAACACAGTACTTAATGTTATTTCACTCAAATGATGGCTTTCCACCCAAACGGGTTAGGGGAGACCTTTTTTATACCAGAAAGTGCAATACAAAGACGTAAAAAGAAGATTGGCTATAGGTCTATAGGTTGTTTCTTAGAAAAAGGTCTGAGAGGCTAGTAAACCGAATACTGACCACAAACAGTTGTGGGATATGATTGTAAATGTTTGTTTGATTGGGGTTAAGGGTATTTCACTTATATGATGACAGATTGTCCACTTCACAAGAGGAAACCTAGTAAAAACCCTGTGATTGCCAGAGCCACATCTTTTGACTCACTCATATACCTGGGGGTTGACTCGATCCTGTGAACAATACATCGAAGCAGGCTTTAGAAAGCCCACTCATTTACCACTAAGCCACGGATGCGTGCTCGTTGCAGGATATGAATTTAGAATTAAACCACATGCCAATTTTTTTTTTTTTACAGCAATGGATCTAGTGTGGTTTGACAACACACTATGGGTGCTGGTTCTATTTGTCTTTTTTCATACTGTATGTTTTATATATCAGGGGCGAGTTGTTTAAAGCACTATTAAATTTAATCCTAGATTAGATGATATCACTCTAGGTTGAAGGCCTATCAGTAATCCAAGATTAGTGGTTTAATCTGCTATTAGTGACTAATCTTTGTTTTGAGCAACTGGGCCCTGATCTGTTTCAGCTAGTCCAATATTCTTTGTCTGTTTGATAAGGGTTTCACCTCGTGCTCCAGGGCAATTCACTTTTTGACGACAGATTGTCCACGTCACACCTGAGGGTCAACAGACGGAGTCGATTCTGCGAATGTTTCATCAAATATATCAGTAAGCACAATCACTAACCCCGCAGGACATCCAACACTGTACACAGTTCCAATAATATAGTACGGACTTGATGAACATCCAAGGGTTTAGGCAGACAGTCACACCCGTCCAAATGGACACCTTGAAGTGAACAATTGGCTCATATGGACACCTTGTTCTAAGAAACTTTAACATGCAGGAGATAGGAAACCTGTCTAAATTGGACACCCAGTCATTTGAAAACAACCCTTTTAGACACCATACTTTTGATTTCTTGTGGATATAAGATTAAAGATTTTTTTATATATAGGAGTCAACTGTCATCACCTTATTTCAACAGTCCATTCCATTTTTTTCTTATCTGTGTCCATACAATTGGGCACTTATCTTAAAACTTAGACACGTAGAGCGGCGTTTACATAGGCGATGCCTGTTCATCAATACAATTTCCTTTCTGTTTAAATCAAACCTACACACACTTAACATATATTATTGAAGACTTTAAAACCCTATCACTTCTCTTTAAACAGATGACTTTGGGTAAGTACAATAAAAAGTCTATATTTGGTTTGTTCTTCTCACATTGGCAATGTAGATTCTAGTAGAGTAGCACAAAATAAAAAACTAATTACCAGTAAAAAGGAGAATAACTCTCATTACTCAAAAACGTATGCGTGGGAATCAAATATGCTGCTTGTCTAGTAACTACACATATGGTCTATCTACTCTCGCATATAACAAAATTAACTTTTTCAATATATATATTGTTGTCAACCTTTGTAATAACAATTGTTTGTAATTTACATTATGATAATTATATGAACAACCAAACATTTGCAACACTGTAACTAAAAATAGATTGGACACTGCGACATTGTTGTGCCTACATGTACATTCATGACTAGATAATGTATTGATGTTGTGCTATTAACTGCACACAAAAAAAATGATGAAATCTGACAATATTTCGCCACACATCATTTCAAAATATTTTATTCTGATATGAAATATTTTGAAAAACACACTTGTTTGATTCATTACTGTGAAAAACTGTCTCCCAAAGCAACCAGCTGTTAGGGTAAGCGAGGGACGTATGGCTGCGTGAGCCCGGCGTGTGTTGTGAAGGAAGCCAAGTCATATAAACAGGTGCCCGTCAAAATGTCATCCACATGGCCGCGGCTTAACACATACCAAACCCTACATATTTTCCCTTAATAATCAACATAACAGCGCAAAATAAACACACAGAACCCAAAACAAGAGTATAAATAAAGCAATTAATGTTAAAAATGGACAAATTAAAGCGATGGAATAGAGATATTAGTCATGAAAGAGTGGGGTTGTGAAAAAAAGTGAATGAATGAGGACTTACCGATGGCACCCAACGGAAACCTACGTGATACCGGGGATCCCTCGATTGAACACCCAATTTCCACACCATAACCAACAAAAACCGCCACCAAAAACAAAGACGCCCAACCCTTCATCTTTCTAATATCAGTTCAACTCCATATCAAAATAAAACACGCAACCGATTAATATATTGCCGTCGTTTAACAGACGGACTCAGTTAGCACAACCTCATTGCCTTAGCATTTGTTTTCAACATGGCGGGTCTCCTCATACATATTCATGAGGTTTTGACGTCACGCATGCTTGACATTGGTAAATGGCTGTTTGATAAGAGAATCGGTATGACAATATTTAACAAGTTTCTCCCTTGTATTTGGGAAGGGGGAGGGTGTTAATGAACTGAGCCTTCTGTCAACACGTACGGGGCCTAAAACTTGTCATTATTATACGTCACGTTGTTGTAGATATTCATACTACTCTAGTGGTCACATCAAATATAGTCTAGCTTACACCCTTCATTTAGGCCTATATAGGCACATTATTTAGATGATAAATGTATATAATATAAGATGGTTTGGGGCCCACGTGCCAATATCCGCTGATCTAATATCGCAAGCGTTTTGATTTTGATATCCCGAATGCCTTTAGGTACCATTAATTATAGGGTCTGTAATGTTATTGGTTATTGATTTTATTTGTATTTATACATCTGATTATATCCGGCCATTCTAACGTAGCATAGAGACAGAACATTTTACCTGCTTCATCTGGGTAGATTGACCCATAGTTTGTACACATTTTTAATTTAGATATTTATATATAAATATACCGGTATATATATTGGTCGTAATTGTACGATAAGTTACATTGAAAGGCGTTTTTATTTAAAATAAAATCAGTATAAATAACGAATTTAGGCCTATCTCAATTCGATTGTGTGCATGCGTTATGGTTTTCCTTTAATATTTTAGTTGTCTTAAAAAGACAAAGTGTATGAGAAAACTGAAGCGACCTATGTTATAAAAAATGACGCTATGATATATCGCAATTATATACCTTATATTTCGCCGTTTTGTGTCGAATTATATAAGCTTATATATATTTCGATTCACGTTTACTCTATGCATATTATGATTAATTTCTTCCTTTTCTCTTCTCTATAAATTCTATTGTTTATGTTATGTATTTTATTCACCCGACGTGAAGTGTTTTGTATTTTGAGATTCAATCCGGTAAAATGTCTTCATTATAGAAACTATAATTTTCCTCTTTTCTTTTCTTGTTGGAGCATTATCTAAATGCCTGAGCCAAAACCTCCCACGGCGTCCTTTCCACTTCGACCATTTCCGACAAAGTAACGATCGTCAAATCTGTATTGAGCTCGATGCTTAACGTGTAATGATGAAAAGAGGCTTTATAAACAAGGCACCGTAGTCGCCTGCGCAAAATACCACTACTCGATGTCAATAAGTCGCCCCCGTAGAACCCTCACCGCTGTACGCGAAAACACCTACGACCAATATCGATTCTTTCTTCAGCTGATTGTCGCATAATGGAACCTGGTGGAGCATACATCGACTGGTCGAAGTACAGAACAGTCAATATGGCTAAACTTGCCGGTGTTATGGTCATGTATGGATATATAGCTTTGTTAAACCAAACCTAGCTATATATACCGATACCAATATCAGCAGGAATTGCTACCGGTATATACGTCTATACTTCTTTGGCTTGCAAATCAAATTTGTGGCAACTCGAATTTAGCGTTGTTAAGCCTAATGTAAAGCCATTTGCCATCCTTGAGTCGACAAGTGCATGCACTATTATATATATTTACGTGCGCATAGTATGTTGTTTCATTTAAATAGGAGACCAATATATATCATTCGGTACGGATGGGAGTTTATGTATATAAGATTATTACAAGCAGTATAAATCTTGTCCAATCGTTCGAACGCTGATTCCAAACATGTTTTAGTTACAACCGGACATATTCTATATTCAATAACGAACGCAGGTAAAATTCTTGGGTCAGTTTATACATCGGTGTATATTTTTAATGTAGAGAAAAATCCGGTTTGCTCGTCCTCGTCTGAATTGGAAATGTGTCTTGCAGTAGCCCGACCATGAGCAGGACTCCAACCATCTAGCTAAGCTACATGGAGACTAATTGTCTATAGTAACAGAGGATAGAGGTTTCAGTGTAAAGCAATCTTGTTGAATGGTAAACCACTGCCACAAAGAGGCCTTCTTACCAAGACAACGGTCAAATTGCATGAGACCAGACTGCCATAGTCTCACCCTAGCCACAATTGGCACAAAAAACGTAACAAACATTTAATTGAACGACTGTAGATGTAAAACAGCCCAACATGCATGAAGCCGTTTGCAAAGCACGTATACATGTGTCTGCAACAAACAAGGATGGTCCCATCATCGTGCCTGCCATGCTATATATTTAATGGGATCTGGTTCGTGTGTGTATATTATTATCTACATATATAGCCTATACTTTTAACATGTGTTAAGACTAACATGCATACACTTTAAATGGGTGTTCCAATCAGATTGGGCCCCGCGGGATCTCTTTCCGGTTTTAACGTTAGGATCCAAGGAACACTGTGAAGTGAAGTGAATTCGTCATCATATATAAGTAAAAAAACACAGGAGTACCACGTTTATCTAGATTCCAAACAGACGAACCAACTTGATTGCGCGGAGAACGGAGATGTCATTCAAAAGTAGCTGTTCAAGACTATACGGTTAAGTTTGTTTTTTCGTCTAGAAGGGCACGGTAAGCCCTATAGTGAAAAGAAACTTGATACAACGCATCTTTTTCCGCTTTGCATCAGGAAGACGCGCTGAATTGGGTGATAGATTCAGTCTACAGTTGTGGTGATCATGTAATACACATATAGGTACATTCTCGTGGTACGATTTGTAATTACCGGTACGAATTAAGCGGATTTCTTCTGTTTTTTTGCGGCTTTTGATTGGTCGCGAAAAAAGCCGACCAATCAAAACGCTGTAAACAAAGGGGAATCCCCTGGGCTCGATTCTGAATTCGCGCCGTGGGAATGAACCGTAAGCAGGACTGATTCAAAGTCATTAATATAATTACGGTCTTCAGTTGTCAATTCGAACTTCTCTTGTGATTATGCTTTTACACACCAATAAGAACAACTACTATACAACATTGATTTTTGACGAATAGCAGTGCATCGTGTCATTCGTGTGTAATTATACCGAATATAATGTCTAAGGCTACATGGTATTATAGACTATGCTAGAAACATCACATGTAGTTCTGTGAATCCATTGAGCATTGCTCAATATATTTCATTGGAGTGAAAGGACCGGGATTTATATTACAATAGAAACAAACGCATTCAAAATCACTGTTCCTGACAAGGAAATTCTTGACAATAGCTTCAAAATAAAGCGAATTGTTGTATGACCGCATACTTGTGTTAGTTTTACGTTCTATTGGAGACACGACTCAACCGTAGATTTAATGGTATTTTGTCAGCTATATGATCGAGGCAACTCTTTGTCCACGTCTTAATGAATGTATGTGCGTGGGAGAATCAATAGAACCCGTGTGAAACATGACCATACATGTAGGCAGATCCACCTTCATTTTGCATTCTGTTATAATTTGTTGAATCAGTAATGCCTTGACACAACCAGATTGGCTACCTGATCGACATGACGGAGGCAGGCCAGTGCTAGTCTCGCAGGCCTGCAGTTGGCAGTTAAATTTATGGACCAGTGTGTTCGAGTCTTGGAGTGATGCTTATTATCGATTGATTACAGACAGTACTATGTCGGTCGTGGATCGAGATGTTAAACTGGCAATATTATCCATTTCTTACTTTGGTTAAAGCTTGATCAATCTGGTTAGATCTCAATCTTATATTTGCTTATTATCTTATGAGATTGAGGTTTGGTAATGGCGACACACTTCAGGTACACCTACGGTCCGTAGATTTTGATCAGACCCATGGGTTAAGGTTTAAAAACCCTTTGGCCATGGGGAAATGAACAGTACAGTACAGATATACTGAGAGTACTTTGGTTACCGTGATTTCCGTTATACTTCCTCTTTAGGTTTCGGTTACGCATGTGGCTAATCTTCATCCTTAGGTTACCGTTACACACTTGTGGTTACACTTCGTCCAGCAGTTTCGGTTACGCATGCGGTAAATCTTCATCCTTAGATTACGGTTAGTAGGCCCCTACTCTTGTGATTACACTTTGTCCAGAAGTTTTGGTTACGCTTGAGGCTAATTATCAACCTTAGGTTACCGTTACACACTTGCGATTACACTTCGTCCAGAAGTTTCGGTTACGCATGCGGCTAATTATCAACCTTTGGTTATCGTTGGTACTCATGTGATTACACTTCGTCCAGAAGTTTCGGTTACACATGCGGCTAATTATCAACATTAGGTTACCTTTAGTACTCTTGTGATTACATTTCGTCCAGAAGTTTTGGTTACTCATGCGGTTAATTATCATCCTTAGGTTACCGTAAGTACTCATGTGATTAAACTTCGTCCAGAAGTTTGGGTTACGCACGCAGCTAATTGTCAACCTTAGGTTACTGTTAGTACTCTTGTGATTACATTTCGTTCAGAAGTTTCGGTTACGCATGCGACTAATTATCATCCTTAGGTTACCGTTAGTACTCTTGTGATTACATTTCGTCCATAAGTTTCGGTTACGCATGCGGCTAATTATCAACCTTAGGTTACCGTTAGTACTCTTGTGATTACATTTCGTCTAGAAGTTTCGGTTACGCATGCGGCTAATTATCAACCTTAGCTTACCGTAAGTACTCTTGTGATTACACTTCGTCCAGAAGTTTCGGTTATGCATGCGGCTAATTATCATCCTTAGGTTACGGTTAGTACTCTTGTGATTACACTTCGTCCATAAGTTTCGGTTACGCATGCAGCTGCGGCTACTCTTCGTCCTTTGGTTGCCGTGGCACAATGATGGCTATCCTTCTTCCTTTGGTTTCAGGGAAACACATGCTGCTACACTTCGTGATTTGGTTTCCAGGAAAGAAATGCTGCTACACTTGGTGATTTGGTTTCCGGGACACACATGCTGCTACACTTCGTGATTTGGTTTCCGGGAAACACATTCTGCAACACTTCGTGATTTGGTTTCCGGGACACACATGCTGCTATATTCTTCGTCCATTGAATACGACTACACGCATGTGGCTACGCTTTGTCATTTCAATGAATAAAGAGACCAATGTTACTATACATTGTAATTTGGTTATGATGATATGCATTTGGTTACACTTCTAAGTCATTTGGTTTAGGAGAGACCTGTTCGGTTATACACTTGGAATACTTTGCTTATGGTGGGACTAGTTTGGTTATGGTAAAACTCATTTGGTTTAGGAGAGCCAACTTGGGTACACATTTTGCTTTTGATGGGGTTCATTTGGTCACGGTGAAACGCACTTGGTTTAGGAGAGCCCACATGGGTACACATTTGGCTTCTGATGGGGTTCATTTGGTCACGGTGAAACTCACTTGGTTTAGGAGGGAACCATTAGATTATACTTCGAATCCTTTGCTTATGAGACCTATTTGGTTATGGTGGAATTCATTTGGTTAAGCGGATACTACTT
>JARFOD010028294.1:7794-24262 GCA_031763545.1 Mopalia muscosa
GTCCTTAACAGCAACGCGAAGCGTTTGCCAACTTTTTCCTGGTTATCAAAGCCCTGTCATCTTAGAACATTTTAACCTTGTAATTGAGCTGTTCCCTAAAATGTCTTTGTTGTATGTTAAATAGTGTTTATCCTACATATTATTTAACTGTATTAAAATAATGACATTTCAACCGAAGACCTACCTTTGAACAAAGGGCAGATTTCGAATATTAAAAGAGGACTGAGCTGGAAATACTGTCCGAGAGCGGTCTCCAGAGAGAGAGTAGGAACGCCAATCATGATTGTGAAAAAAACATACGGGACAAGGAAAGCGCCTGAAACATCAATTGTTTGGTTCAACACCCAATTTTCTGATTACAAAGACTAACTGCGACATTTTATAAATACAGACTACATGTAGAGGTTGATATGATATCTATTATTAAATTATATGCAAAGTCGAACATTTTCACACCAGCTCATATACGTTTTATACACAGGCCGTTTTAATGTACTGACTTTGAGGAACACCATCTGCTGATCAAATGATACATTGCCCATGCAGCCATGACACTAAATGGTCTAGTATATAACACAGAGGGAACTAGTATATCAACACTAGCAACAATACTTGTTGACATTTGGCGATGAAAAGTGCCAAATACAAGCGTGAATCTTGTGTGGATCTGATTGCAGAAAGTATAAGAACGTAAAATCATTGCAATTACCATGGTTCATTTTTTAAAATGCCCGCTTCAACAACGGAATGTTGCTTCTCATGACTACTGATGTATGTCATCACTGTTTTTTTGTCTGAAGAGCTTGTTGGACACCTTGAACTCAAAATTGACCAATTTTTTTTATCACTCGGATAAACAGTTAGGTATTTAAACTAAGAGTTAGAAAAATAATTTGAAATTCTAATTAGAAACCGTTATTCACGTTAGAAACTTCACATTTGCACCATTGTAAAAACACAATGCGATCTAGTAAACGATGCTTACTTGATTTATATTTAATGTCTTCTGATACTTGTATTTTATATTTTTATCAGACTTTCCAATATGGGATAGACAAACAATTCTACTTTGATCAATCTAGTCACAATTTTTTATAAATGAGACAGGGTTACTTGTTCAAATACTATTCTACTAGGTCAACTAATCTATTGAGTCTTATCGTTATTGCACTTCGAGAAATAAACCTTGAAAAATGCATACTCATTTTGCAATATTTTTAGCAATATCAATTGGATTTTCATCACATTCACAAATATATAATCCTGAGTATATTTATACAAATATATGCATATATTTGGTTCAGATTTATATTCTTCTGCATAATCGACTAAATACAACAGCGGTTCTGAAAATCCACCAAGGGGTCCAGCAAGACCTTAATTGAAGAATTCTGTTCAGGATAAAAATAGGTTGCTTGACTGATTAGTTATTTCCCTTATATGAAGGCGATCTATTTCAACAATAATTAACACTAGCACAACCAAGATTGAAACCGTTTCCACAATGTTGGAAAGTTGATTTCCCTCCAGTGCTCAGAAAAAAAGCACTCCATATAACTGCGACATAAGCTACACTTTAAATGTCACGAGTTAAGTACATCAATAGCAATATAATATAATAATAATAATTCGAACTAAATGTCCCTAGCCAGGGGGAAAAATAGATAAATATGTAAAAATACGTTCTGTCAATCCTAATGACTTAATAGCATCGTATATTTTAGATACGTAATGTAGGATGCGATAACTTTCAGAAATATAAGCTGAACCACCTGTGACTCTTCTATACACTTGAGGTCGACAACAGGATTCGAACCAGCGAGTGTTAACGAAACTAACTGTTAACGATATAATGTTTTTAACGCTAAATTATATCCTTACCTCCGCCATTCCTCATAACGAGGTATGGGAATCTCCACAAACTTCCCATCCCGATACAGAAACCAATTAGTGAGAGAATCGGTTCTATAGACCGCTTCCAATGGCCTCTATCATGCTCCTTCTCGTCAGACATTTTGTCCTTTGAAGTCATCTGAATTGAACAAAAATTAAAAAACAGACAAATTTACTGGTTACCACAGAGTTACTTATACCAGTCAGAATAGATACATGTCACAGGAACCGACGGTTAACATACGAGACTCGGCAGCGTTCTTCAAAATCGCCCAGAAAAAATATATATATACATAAATTTTTACCTATACCTTTACTTAGATGAACACTGGAGGCCGTTCTGTCGTAATTCATTTAAGTTGAGTCGGCTAAAGCGATGGCTCTGCTAGCCAGAAACCAAAGTTCAAGTGGATGCGAGCACATTTTTGGGGGTTGCCATATTTGTATAAATTCCACCTGTGATGTCCATCAAATGTGTTCTAAAAATGTGCTTCGTTTTATATGTTGTGACAACATGTTGTTTATTTTGAGGGTTGGACATGCATGAAAAAAACACGACCTAGACTTAATACAATTATCTGTTCTATTCAAGAAAGTTAAGCAATAAGACAATTAAACCTACTGGTAAACCACGCCCTTTAATGTCACCGAAAAGTTTATCTTCAGATAATTTTATGTTTTGCTCATTACATGTTAAGCGGTTTTGTTATTATGTCGTTTTCGTTTAATATGTATTTTTAAAAATGATTTCATAATGTGAAAAGCAGCCACAATTTTGTTTTTGGTTCAAAATATAACTTCATTAACTGGCCACAACGTTAAGAGCAACAAACAAATACATTACTGGATAAATACAGGACAATGAAAGGAAAATATAAACTCATCACAACCAAATCGTTTTCTTGTTCTCCTTCAGCTCCGATATGACCGAGCGCGCGGCCGTGGCTCAGTGGAAGCGATGCCGCTTCATAAACTGAACCTGCTTCGATTTACCGATCACTGGATCGAGTCCGTCACATGTTGTGGCTCTAGCGATCACGGAGTTGGTTTTTACGAGGTTTTGTCCTGGTTTTCCACCGTACACTTTAAGAAAAAATGGTTCTACTTAGAACCTTTAAAGGTTCTTCGGGTGGATCATGTAGCGAACCTTTATAAGTTCTTTGAAGAAACCTAAAAAAAGAAGGTTCTTTGAAGAACCCTCTAAAAATGGAACCTTTTAAAGCTATTTAGAGTGGATCATATAATGAACCTCTTTTAGTTCTGAAAAGAACATTCCTAAAAAGGTTTCTTTCAAGAATTTCGGAAACAAACCAAAAGACAGCATTTTCTTAAATATTAAGTTATGAAGAACAAAAAGACCTTTCTGTTGCTATAAGTAGTTTATTTAAATAGCATAAAAGATAACAAATCCCATTTGTAGCTGCAGATATCGGTGGAAAATATATATGCATTTACTGTCTAGAAACGTTTTCTGATAAATATTAAAGTATAAATTTGAATACATCCAAGGAATAGTGTTCCACATCCTACAAATACATTTTATGTGTGAGTTTACTACACTTTAATTGTCATAATTATTTTCTTTGGTAATATGACATATATACTTTAGTTTCTGGACACTTAAATAATACAACTTCATGACAATTTACACAAACACAACAATAACTTTTAAACCTACACCAGTACTCTATCAAACGTTGCAAGTGAGTCAATACTTATCATAATTTCAGTGTTAGGAATAAACGGTAACTGACATGTTTTCACAATCCGATGTATCGATGACATTTCATAATATTATTAGGCCACATTATCATGTGATACTCTCAGTTAATAATGTTTGAACCTTTCCAACTATTTATGAATGAAAAGCGTGTTATCTTTTTGTGGCCCTCAACATACGACAACACAGAATTGGCAATGTTTCATGAGAAAAGATGATCCGGTTGATAAAGAGATAAATCTGGGAACATTTTTACCTTAAAGACTGTGAAAGAGCCAAAACAGTTTTTTTCGTCTCATAGACTCTATACTGGGCTTGATGTCAACAGGCAGTCACCTTTTGCACAGAAATAGACTATTCGCAAGTAAGTTAGGAACGTTTCAACAATTGAATAGTCATTGTCTTTAACATAAGAAAAAGAATGGCACAATGCCCTTTTAGGTTACCACCAAACAATAACTTCGGTGTCCGTCTGATTAAAAGCCGACCCAATTCAGTGTAAGGTTTCACACTAGGATAAGGAATCATTCCATGTCAAAAAGTGTTGAAGAGCGTCATCCAAAACAACACACTTGTTCCGCATTAATAACTTGCGCTCAAGGGTTTCCAAATGACAACAAAGCACTAGGTATATACTAAGTTATAAAACACATCATTCCGAGAGAACATTGTGTCATGAGTTTGCGTCAACTCTCCCATCTCACAAAAAGAAGAAGAGGAATACCACAGCAAATCTCCACCAAAGGCATCTTGAAATCAATTTCGTTTACTTCACAACCGCACAGTTCATAAGTTAGCTCAGTCTCGGTGATTACGTCGAGGCTCCCTCTTGACATCCTTCTTACACGATGAATATTGTTGAAATTGATAGGCTCTGAAAGAAGTATAAAAGTTGAGATGCAAATTCTTTATTAATGTTAAAAATGGTGTTTTTTATTTTTCGAATACTGAATTAATTTTAATAATAATATTATCCATGCAGTTGCTCCGATTCTAGCAAATGTCACACCTAAAATTAACTTTGTTGTTCGGACTAACCTGTGAAGGAAAAATAATAATGTAAACAACTTCTTTTAAATCGTGACCGAAACGCAACCCTGTAGAGTCACCGATTAGAGTCAAGTTAATATAGTACAAGAGTAGTGTAACTCAGAAGAACGATAACCTCATTTTGAACTCAATAGTTTGGCGCTTAATTTCGCCATCATCAGGTCACTCCTGATAATGGCGAAATAAAGCGCCGAAATATTGAGTTCAAAATGAGTTTATCGTTCTTCGGAGTTACACTACTCTTGTACTATGTTAAACTTATCAGTGGAAATCATGGATAGTAACTCTCCTACGATAGTTAATAATTGTTGTCATTTGTCAGTAGGCCTAATCCTAATTTGAGTCCGATCAATTTTTATGCCATTGTTGTCAACATTCATGTGAAATTCTTACGTTTGAACGTGAGAAAACATAAGCTGTCATGGGTTCGATACAATATGGAATTTATTTTTGATTTAAGAAAGAGAAAATTTGTAAGTCAATTAGAAAATAGGGCCTACAGCAGTAGGCCTAGTCCCTGTGTATTTATTTATACACACACAATGTGCCAGATGACAATGTAATAACTAATGAAGGAAATTGGACGAATATGGCTACAAAACATTGTTCTGGTTTATGACCAGGTTGTCTAGACACACTTTCATGGAGGTAGGACGTTTATATGGTTCAAATCGAATGCCACTGGTGGTCTTGGAAATCTCATGATTTGCGCTCGGAGATCCTGTTAAGGTGCAATAAGCCCTTATACCAGAGCAAATGGACCTGGGTCTATTGTAGCACAATGAATAGGGCTAATTCCTCCGTCTTAGCCCTACATCACGCCTATCTCAACCCATGGTGAAGGGTGGAAATTGATCCGCCAGTATGGCCAGCCTCTCAAAACATTTATCCGATTTTTCTCTGTTTTTTTTTTTTTTGGATAGAAAAATTACAATTATCAAACTCCTTATTTCTTTTCTGCCGTTTAAATTAAGTTTTATTTGAGTTTCTGGCCCAAGGTTGACACGTATAAGTTATCTCCCTTGGCAGTAATAAGATTGAAAACCGGCAAAAAAGAAATATTGTAAGTAGGTAAAATACTAATCAATGGGTTCAGTGCATCGAGAAAAAATCAAAGAAAAATCTGAAATAGTTTTTTGGAGGCCGGCCATAGCGGCCTATCGATTTTCAACTTTCACCATGGGTTTAGATAGGCGGGACGTAGGGCTAAGACGGACGAATTAGCCCTATACATTGTGCTAGATCTATTGCAACTTGCTTTATGAAGTCTTTATGAAGTTTCTCCCACTGTATTAATTTTAAAACAAAACATTTTAAATCAGAAAGACACTGACTGGAATGTTGGTTAATAATTTATAGCATCATATATAGTCCGGTTAAACATTCATTCCCAATTTCTGCTGACAACTGAGAGCTAAATCCCAATTCTGAGTAAACAGGCATTCTTTCAATGTAATTTCTGCTATCAATCATATTCTTTCGAGTCAAGAGTTTCTACCGTGGACGAGACTATGACAACTCTTGTACGATATACTAGGCCATCGCACCCTGATTTCCACTAATAAATTAATTGGGGAAATGTATGCCAGGCCAGCAAATAAAAGAAGTTCACAACACAAATGGCCTGGGTAAATCTTAGAGTCAATGTTTCAAAGTAGAAAGTAGAATCAAATATATTTTAGAATGTTCTGCTAAATGTGAGATTTCCCTTACTTGCAACATTTTGATTCGTGGAGAGAAAAAGTAAAAAAAAACAAAAATCAACCAATCCAACATAGCAAGTAAATGAAAAGTTGTCACTGCAAATAGCATCATGAGATTCCAAGCAACTTTTAAAGATATTGCCCTGAATGAGATATATCGAAGTTGTACTTAGTAATAATATTACTGTATAACATTTACAATGCATCATTTCCGTTCCATTTCCACAGTAGGAAAGGATGTGTTGTAGCTGTCACTGTTACAAGATAAATTAAAATGAAAGTGTTTATCAGTATTTTCGTTATTTTGTGCCTACATCATTAACATTTCTACTTGTACATGCAGAGTTTTGTGTCTCTTAACAGTCTTATCATACATTGTAGCCTGCTGCCATATTGAGATACAGAATTAAAATGAACAATTTTGAGTTGTTTTCACTTCTGACTATACATGTGTTCAATTAGCACTGACCAATAATATTTGATATACTGAACTTTCTGACATTTTATATGCCAAAGGATACTTGAAATCGCCCATTAGCGTTAAAAATATGGAAATATGGTTCAAGTATCTGTTGTCAACCCGTCATTATTCTCTCTTCCAGTCTGACTGTAGGGTTGAAATTTTAGTAGGTCTTGTAACTTACACAGTTCCACTTCATAGACCGATAAGTCAACTTAATTGAAGATTTGGGCCCTACTTCAATTCTCGATGTTGGGCAATTAAATAAATTGAAGTATATAAACTCAGTAGGTATAACATTACAGTACATGTCAGGCCTGTGCTGTAATCTTTTCTGGCATAACCTTAAAATTGGTCTCCTACAATTTTGTGAGATAAAATAATTTTCTTTTGCCACTGCTTTGCTGATTTTTTAAATACTGAAATGGTATTTATGAAAAATAAAGCAATATTGCTTTACAAAACCAAACTTCAGATGTTCAGATTGATAAAATTGGTCAAAATCAGTAGCAAAGTGCAAACTCAGACAAACACTACAAACAATTTGGGAAACTTATAAATCGGTCCTCCAAAAATAAGTTAGCATAACCATGGGAAGACCATGTTCTGTCCTTTCTCCCCAACAGCACAGGCCTGCATGTAACAGGAAGCATTTTAGGCAGTCAAATCTGATAGACAGACAATTCTAAAGAAAACACAAAATGTAGTGAAATTACCTTTTGTTTAAATGAAAAAAATAAAAATACCAATAAAAAGAAAACGATACACCAAATTAAGTTTTATACTTTTATTAATAAACCTAACCACAGGGTTAGACTTGACCAATTTACAAGGTATAAAAACAGCACAGCTAATCCATCTTACACAACAACATTTCATAAGTATTCAACAACATAAACTTTTTGGCATTGACTTGACCTTTATATGTCTCTAATAGTAATATACAATGTAAAATTATACAGATCTGGCATTTTATAAACATCTCTAGGAACCACATATTCAATATATTTTAGAATAAGTAAGTTTATAGACTGCTAAATTTATATCAACAAAATGGTTTTCAATTGTTTTACTGATGCTCTCTCAAGCATAATGTAAGTTTAGAACACTGATATACTCATTCATAACCCTGAGCAACTCTAACTATCAAACTCATTGGATTCAAGATATTGTATAATCTGGGATCAGTATATAGAGGGATGAGAAACGCAGCTACCCTATCAATAACATAACAAGGTATTTTTATGGATTATGGATATACAACTTCTGGTTTATTAACGAGCCATAAAAATATATATCCATAAAAATACCTTGTTATGTTACTATCCTTGCTTCTAAATGCCTCTCAAAGAAGTTACCCTATCAATAGTCTAACTGTGAAAATGTTACTAGACTAGCTTCTGAACAAAACATTGGGCATGTTGATCATCGGCCAAGCTAGCCCTAACTGGAACTCCCTACAGTGCACATGCCTACTGAGCAGACTTCATATGTTTGACAAACTCGTTCAATTGGCACAAGCTAGCGGAGTAACACACTCACGGTTACCGGATTCCAAGGGTAGCAGCTTTTCTAATCGCTCTATTTCCTGGTCCCAGGTATAATGATGCTCTTTTCAGTTGTTATAAACACTTTTCATCTCTAGATATGCAAACAGCTCTGATATCATATATACATTGTTATGAAAATAGGGTTGAAAACTTGTGATGTTAACAGAGGCTTAATGGGTGTGTAAGTGTAACTACATACATGTTCTCTGAAATCAGTCTTTATAGAGTTATTTTTAATAATAGTAATTATAAGGTTATACTGTCATAACCAGGGTAAGTTAATTAGAAGGTGAATTTTTTTGATTTAGGTTTTAGGTTATTACTTCTGTTTGTTGTACCCATGATACAATTTGGCAACCAAATCGGTAGAAACTTTCCTCACTATCAACTAGGTATGAGATGAACACAAGATAATAACAATTCCTGATATATTCAGAACTAAGATGATTGAGGTACTCAAATTTATGGTGGAAGACACTACACACAGGCAGATTCATGTTGTCCCGCAACTCCGAGAGCACAATAATTGAATTGATTGGACACCTTACTTGGGAGATTTTTCACCCACATGGCAGCGTGCTGGACCATTGGGTGAAAAAAAATTACCCTTGATGTGAGGGACAAAAAAAAAAAGTGACAAGACAGGACAATCAGAAGACAAAATTCACAGTTGCCACAACAGATAAGCTTAGTGCTGCACCTTTAATCGGAGAGCACTAGGGCAACAGGGCACTTGCTTCACCCACCCGACAAGGAGCAATACCCAACCAGCCATCCTCCTGATGATACGGCTCCTCAATAAATTAATTCATTATCTACTTTTAGCGCAGAGAAAACGAACCATTAACATTCCCACTAGGCAGTTCAAAAAAGCTTCACAAAAACTACACCTAATACAAAGTTAAAAATTATCAAAAGATTGCTATATGAAGTACAAATGTAAAAATTAAGTAAGAGAACCTACTCCCTGAGTTCCTGAATGTATTTCTTTAAAACACGAATGGCAACAGTAGATAACACAACTCCACATCAGAATAAAAGTTATGGTTAGTTCACAAAGCGATGTAGAACAGTCTAGTTGTGCATATATCGGGGGACAAAATTATAACGTTTTATGAATCACAATCATGTCACATATATGTGCAAGGGTTTAGGCAGACACCTGTCCATTCATCCAAATGGACACCCTGGAGTGAACAATTGCCTCATTTGAGCACCTGTTAAAAAAGACTTTAACATGGACACCCAGTTACAGAGTGAAGCAAAATGACCATTTTGGATACCCTACTTCTGATTTCTGGCTAACCCCCTGTGAATATTGTATATCTATGTGTGATCAGGATTGTTGTGCTCGTCTACTTTGGGAGTTTGACTATCACACAACAGGGGTTTACCCAGAAATCAAAAGTAAAGGTATCCAAAATGACTTTACTATTGATGTACATGTAAATGTAACTAGGTGTCCAATTTTGACACTTTCCTTATTTCCAGTCCTGCAAATAAAAGTTTCACAAAACTGTGTGTCCAAATCAGGCAATTATTCAATTCAGGGTGTCTAATGGACAGGTGGACAGCCCTCTGCCTAAGCCCCTGTCACACAGGGGTCATAGTATAAAGAGTTTGTATTGCCGTTCGGTTCCTAACTACAAACTGTATTTGGAGGATGTAGTAAACATGCATACTGACAGTATTACATAAGTTTTATGGCTTAATGAAGAATACAGATTTGGTGATTAAGAAACTAAGAAGGCATGGCATTTTTTCTTGTTGATAGAAAAATAGAAAAGCATGAAAAAGGCAGTATTCTAATAATAGCTAAAAGACAGCCCAATACTAAACACACAATACTATCATACAGATGTCAGTACACACAGCTCAGAATCAATGCTAGTATAAGCTGTATAAATAGATCTAAAAGAACAGCACTAGAAGTATCTATAAAAGATATTGTAAAATTGTCTAAAAATTTGACATCTACTCTTAACCTTTTCTACAAAAAAAATGTACCATTTTTACTCAATAAAACATCAAAGACATCAGAATTAAACAAGGGTTCCAACTTTTGATCAATAATATTTTTGAACAAATCTACATACTCAAACAATAACAAAACTACAGTGTGTGTAGACATGGCATAAAATGTTGTACGTGGAATTTTTTTATTCAGCAGCCACTACCAGTAGAATATTGTTTATTAGAATATGCGGTCAATATTTTAAATATGTTTATTTACAAATTATTTTTAGATAACTTCTGGGTTTTTTTTGTGTGTTTTAATTCTTTTACTTAGTGCCATATCCGTAAGATTTCATTGCATACAGGTTTGCAGACATATTTCAAGCAGAAAAATTATTACCCAAGTCTTGAGGCAAACTCAACTTGATATGAATGACAAAAACGTTATGTGTGAAAGCAACGATGATACACACACTTCTATCCATAAATTTCAGTTATTTGCACAGCACATCTGTTGTAATGCAGAGCCAAAGTTGAGTTGATAGGACAAAATACTGTACACGCACACACACACTCCATTCACAAGAAACTTACATACATGAGGTATAATGATTAATGCTGGTCCAATATCTTATAACATTGTTCTATGTAACCATGACTCCGGGCTATAACAGTACCATGTAGCGGTATAAAACATTAACAGGAGCAGTGGGATAGATTTTTGGTATGATATGAAACAGTTGACTCAGTTGGAAGCCTTGATGGGTGTCCGACTACATGTACAGCCAATCAACACAAAAATAACTACCACATGTATTTGGCTGTAGAAGTCAACGGTGAACCCAGTACTTCTCTGAGGCTCAGTTCACATGTTTAACTGTTACAATCGATGAACACAAGTCTAACCTCCCCTGACGAGATGATAGGGTAGTGTCTGTGTCAGAGGTCATCAGCACCATACATTAATCAGCAGGTTGGATGGATGGATGGATGGGTGGATGGCTACATTATAACACAACAGGGGTGAACAGACAATGGATATATGTATATCTGTATTATAACAGATATCACCCTGCTTGTCCTGGACTGGATCATCAATATTGTCCACACAGTAACTCCGGACAGAATGTTTCTATAATCCGCAATTCTTTTACAATAAAATTTGTAACATAAGTCATCCAATGCGTTCAACACTATTACTCTTCAGTACATTTCAAACATATGTTACTATATTACATATTACGGGTGTTTTTGTGCTTTTCTCATAAAGTCACAAATCCATGGTATGCTATGTTAGAGGAAATCCGATGCAAAGACTATTCGTTCCTCTGCAGTCTGAGAGCTGAATAGATGGCCCTTCACAACACCTGCAACCTCCCACGTTAGTTCACATAATGCTCATTTCCCCTTTATTACACATCTAGTGTGTATCAACCATGTGCACCTGGACGTTAGCGAGGATGCTGTTTGATGCCTCGGGGATGGTGTTGGGTAAAATTGTCTGTGGAGGTAGGCCTGTTTGTTCAGGAATAGTGGAGTAGCCTCCAATACGAGTTTGTGGAGGGGTGGGGCTTCTACTGCGCCGACTTGTTGAGGACGGAGGGGGAGGGATGGTGGGGGTTTTGTTACTTGGGTGGGGGCCAGGCTTGTAACGGTCTTTTCCAATTATCAGAGGCTCTAGACAAGGGAGACTAGCGTGTTCACTGTCTTCGTGCGGAGTCATTGTACTGTATCCATGGTCACTGTCACCCCCTGCTGGTCGTCTGTATGATGTGTTTACTCGATAAGGAGAGATTGCTGCTGGGTTCTCAAATGAGGCCAAAACTATGTTCGTATGACCTGAAAATAGAAATAGTTCAGAGATATCAAATTGTTACAAATTCAGAGAAAAATTTCATAGTCCTCAAGGGTATTTCACTTATAAGACGATGAGCCAGCCCAATGGGTGAAGGAAACCACCACAACCACTGACAACACACAAAATGGGACAAATACAGGACACAATAAAGACACCACAAACAGATCAGCTTCCTGTTCCTCTTTAGCTCTGAGAGGACCAGTGCAGCTTGAAGCTCCCTCCAACCATCCGTACAAAGAATTATATATTTTTCTTAATTGATATGAACTGTGGTTACGGTTTAAGTTTGTAATCTGGGTTCACTTCACCAAAATGTTGACTTTGTTTGTTTTGAGTTTAACACCATGCTTATGGTTATCTGCCTCATATGATGGCGTGCCAGCCTAATGTGTGAAGAAAACCACCCTCGTCACCACTGTCAACAATCAGAGACAAGACATTACATGAACACCACAAACAGATTGGCACTAAGGCAACAGGAAGCTCCATACCAACCCTTAGCAAAACTCAGCAGGAAGTGTGTTATGTGAATCACCAGCGAAACAAACTAATGATTTTACTTCATACAGAAAAAAAAGTGTTCAAACCTGAGCCGTGTTCCTCATGGATCTCAAAGTCCTCTGGTTCGTTGTAATAATGTGACATGCGATTTGGGTTCTCCTGTATAGTGGTGATATACTGCCGATTATTACGGTGGACATGGTGACGGTAACAGTAAACGCCCAGAGCGAGGACAAGGAAACACCCCATAATGCCTCCTGCCACAGGACCGACGGGAGTACTCTTACCCTTCACACACTCCTCATCCTCGAGTGCAACTACAACAAAACACAAAGCAACAGTCAACCTAGTTATTTAGAAAGTTTGCTTGCTTCAGATTCTAGGCCCCTTTTAATGTAGGTTCTCGGAGTAGCCAAATGGGTGAAGGAAACCATCCTCACATAATAATGTCATCAAACAATTACAAGATAGAAAAAAATAGATTTAAAAAATATAGCTAAACTATGCAAATTTGAGGATTTCTTCAAACAAATCATAGTGTGTCAACACTACAGTTTATACGGTGTTGAATAAACGTAACTTGCATTCGTCAAGTTTTATTGTATTTATTATCTCGTTTTAAAATCACTTACATTTCACCTGATCCCCATAGGGCGTGACAGCAGCAACAACACCCCCAAAGCATACCCTCTGACTGCCACAGTACGGGATAGAAAGAGGGGTTTTACCATCAGGCTGTATCTGGCACCATTCACAGTCTACTACACCTAAACAGTCTCTGTAAACAAAACAATAGACATTGGGATTCAAGTTCCATCCCAGGCTGACTATATTCTCTCAATAAAAACAGAATGCATTCATCTTATTTATTTGTTTGCTCGATTTGGGATAAAGTATCAATCTTGTTTGTTTGATAAGGGTTTAACGTTGACTCCAGGGTATTTCACTTATATCCCTTCACACTGTTCCTTGCCTTATTACGGTGGAAAAATGAGGGAAAACCTCGTAAAAACCACGCTGGCAATTGCCGAAGCCACACCTTGTGACTCACTCTTATACCTGATAGTCTACAAGACGGACTTGATCCAGTGAACGGTTAATTGGAGTAGGATTAAGAAGAAAAAAAAGCTACAACTATGCCAAGGGCACAGACACAATCTCAAAAAGTATTTCATTTGACAATAGATTGTTCATGTCTCATTCTGCACAACTTAAATATGTTGGAAAAAAACTTGAGAGGAAACCACGATTGCTGGAGCCAGATTGTGCACTCTCCCAAACACCCAAGGCCGATAAGGGGAATTGATCCTGTGAGAGGAACATCAATTGTATTTTACACCGTGCTTAAGTATATTTAACTTATATGACAGGGGTGTATCCAAAAATAATTGACACTAGAACAATTATCAAATGTGAGGTTTTTTGATAATGCTGAAAAGATAATTTTCCTACAGTGCTAAGGAGACACATCATTGTTACTCTTTAAACAAACTACCCGTAGTCAGTGCAATACAAGGGATAGCTTGCATTATGCCTAAGGGGGCAATGATTTGAAGTTTTACAGACTGTAGTAATAAAAATTGATGTGACCGATCAAACGATTGTTATATCAATATTTACTGCATCTATACACTTGTCCCCTCTACATAAATGAGAAAAACTTACAGTTTGGAATGTCTCAGCTCACAATTCACTTTATAACACTGTTGTAAGTTGTCCGTAATGGTTGAGTCCACAACTGCTATATGGGTGGGTTCAGGTAGAGATGGGCAGCTGGGATTGCTAAAATTAAGTGTAACACAACAACAATAATTAGTTTGAATTATAAATTTAATTTTAAGGTTTTTTAAAGTTTAAGATCATACTCAAGGGTAATTTACTTATATGACGCGCATTGTCCATTTCACACTGTTCCTTGCTTAAATCCGGGGAAACCAGGAGGAAACCTCATAAAAACCTTTGCCCGCAATTGTCACAGCCATATCGTCACAGCCATATGGTGTGACTCACTCATATATGTGATTGTAGACTTGAACCCAAGGACAGCAAAGAGAAGAAGGATTAGTAAGCAGACATGCTAACCACTAAACTGCAGGCATCCCTTATCTGTGAGAGAGTTGATAAACACTAAGTTTCCTCAAACCCCTGGGAAAACTTTAGAGAAAATAGATTGTAAATTAAGAATGACAAAAAGTAAATATTACAGTTGAATGGTCAAAATGACACTTACGCATCTTCATCATCAAGTAGTTTCCCAGTACAGAAGTTCATTTCCAGTGGGCATTCACAGGGACATTCACACTCATTCTGCTCCATACGATGGCAGTTCAAACACAATCTATCAACCTGTCAACATCATGTCAAATGATTCAGCCTAGTGAATAAGTATATCTATGTTTGCAAATGTATTCCAAGAAAACTTTTGAGTTAAAATTTTATGAATTCGTCTTATAGTAAACTAGATTAGACTGCAGAGCAAACTTTAAGAAGTACATTTCATAATATTTTGCTTTGGATAATTTTCATAAGAGACATGGTTTTAACAACAACAACAGCAACAAACCAGTCTGAAAATTAGGGGGACATGTTGCCGACCACATTATTCAGAAATCTGTGTTATCGCTAAGGACAGGTATATTAACAATTATTGGTGATTCAGATAATTGTTAATATTTGCTTTTCTCTAATGTAGTTTTTTGTGGTGTGGTGACAGAGTTGTGTTTTTAATTCTGTCATCTTACCATGCTACAGGGACAGAAAGCGGTTGCCATGTCACATGTCTGGTTGACGATCCCGATGAATGTGTTAGTTCCTGGAACGGCTGTGATCTGATAACGGGAGCAATGCTCTCCATGAACCAGGTTTGTAAGTCTCTTGCCCATGCCTGTGTTAAACTGTGGAGAAAAAACAAAAATGGTAATTACTCTTAATAAGTCCTTTAAAATGACCTAGAAATATATTTTGCCATGGTTGGAATAACTAAACCAGAAAAGTTAAGAAAACAAAAAAAAAAATGTATTCCTAAATCAAGTCCATCGATGATAAACAAAGACATGGTAAATATACTTTAAACATATGTATAAATGGTGATGACGAAGCAGATTCAGGTTAGCATATAAGGGAAATATCTACTCAAGGAGGAAAAATAAGGAATGGAGGATCAGTTTATCTGATTGGATGAACTCACCGTATAGAATCTCTGTATGGTCCTATCATTGTATCTATTACAAAGTCTCTTGGTAACGAAGCCATTATGATTCAGAATGTCATTGGCCACTAGTGGTTCCTACAAACAAACATGTGATATATACTCATGTGAATTTTTCTAGGACAATAGCATTTTAAATTTTGCTTTCACTTCTGTATAAATTGTTTGATCAGTGTAAATTAGGTTGTATATGAGTTGCTTCCCTTGAAGCAATTTTGAAAAAAAATTATCATTTCTAAATATCCTTGTGCAAATCTCCAGATAATCACAGTTATTTGGTCACAATAAATTCTTATTAATTTGTAATATGCCAAACAATAAATGATCTGAGGATTGTATCTTCCGAGGAGGTAATCTTTGCCAGAATAATGAAAGGTGGAGTGTTTTTATTCCTAAAATCAAGAATTACATGACCATCCATATAAGCCTTTTAAAAAGTGTTGTTGCCATTACCTTATGTGTAATATGTTGTTGTTCCTGAGGTCCTTTCCCGTAAGCCTCAATGAGTTCTGGGTGAGCTATTAAATAACCTAAGTCATCCATCATAAAACATCTGGAAAAACAACACA
>JARFOD010028295.1:0-10706 GCA_031763545.1 Mopalia muscosa
ACGGACTAACGGACGGACGGACCACGGATGAGAGTGATCAGAAAAGCCCACCATCAGATGATGGTGGGCTAAAAAACCTTGAAATTACACTGTTTTGTACACCGTAACTCTAATAATGCTACATCGTATGGTAGACTATTCGAGATATATATACAGAACTCTGCATCTAAAGGTGTAGGTAAAACGGAAGACTGGACAGGAAGGCGAAATAAAGGCTCTGTTTTTTTATTTGCCTGATAGTTTGTCGACGCTCATTCAGTTTAAAATATGGGAAAATTTATTTTGTGAGGGACAAGATTTTAATCGCCACACCCTGAGGCAGTTTATATAGTTTCAACTCGTCGAGACAATTGACGAATCTCCCCCAAATATTGGGGTATGGTTTAATTAGCCCAGCCATGATAGCCGTTTCCGATGTAGTTTGGGATTCCCATGAGCCTTTGTCGGCGAAGCAGAGTCTGACCTTGTGACTTTATCGTATGTTAGATGTTGTAAACGAACAAAGGCGCATGGGAATTAAGATGGCAGGAGCTGGTTGCTAGAAACAGTTTTGGACTTTCCACAGGCGAAAAAATTTAAAAGTGCAGGTAAGAAACTTTAAAACGAATGCTTTAGGCATATCGACAGACGTTTTTCACATTGATTCATTTTAACACGATTTTACTTTCTGTGTAGTTTGGATAAAAATATCTGCATCTGCATACGTTCTTTGATGAAGCTGTACCGTCAGTATTGCATTCGCTATATAGTGACGGTTTCTGAATCTAGACTAAGCACATCGGCAACTGTAGATCTCCGTGTTCTATATTATGTTATACAAGAAGTCCATGAACTAAAAGTGTGAAACAGTATATTCAATAGTGTAGACGGCATTGTTTCTATCGTATATATTATAAGAAACTCGAGGTTTTCCGCTTCGGACTCTTCCAACAGGATCTGACGTGGTATCAGCCATCTTTTTAATGAATATAATTAATTCAACCAATCACTTTTTAAAGACTGGAATACCCTGGCCGGGTATATCTTGATCTCCAGACCGGCTCTACGTCGTATCTCTATTGACTGTGAAATACAAGTCTATAAGATACGTATTTGCATCTGAGCTCTATGTTTTGTCTAAAGTGGTCGTTACCTATTTAACAACAGGTTCTACCGTCACAGGGGTCGTGCAGTAATTTTTTTTTTGTTTTTTTTTTTGTTGTTTTTTTTTTTGCCAGCGACACAGAAAGGGAGATAAATATGTTACGCTGTAACAGACAGTCTCCTACGTTATTTACGAACAAGAGCAAGATTTGGGGGTAATTACATTGTTATACCAGTTACAGATTTATGTCCCTTTGTTTGTCTATTTGTTCTTTCTTGACTGACTGGTCAGTCAATTCAAACGAAAGGAGCCGCCAATAAAATAACCGACCAGTCGATTATATATAGCCTTTAACAGGCATACATTTGTGGAGTTTGAGAAAACTGTTTGTCAGACTTTTCATATGATCAACATTAAAAAAACAAATTCTCAGATTTCAAATTCACTCAAAAGACGAGTAAAATGTTTACTCTTGCCTATCTTTAGATATCTTTATAATTGACTGTTTACTATTTCTGCAAAAAAGCTCATTAAAAAGTTGTATTATATTTTTGTAAAAGCTAAAGTGAAACTGTTTATAAATATCTGACAGCCTGAGTACGTTACGTGCCAGATAAGTGAACTGTAACACGGCACAGAAATCGTTCGCAAAGAGTTCATCAACCGGTTAATGAGCACGAAACAAACTCCTTCTGTATATGTGTATTTTCCTGAGTATCATCATTTGTATGTATATTACAATATATACTAAGAAATATATATAATCACCAGAGAGTTACAATCTTTTCCTGGATTAAAATTCTTCGGTGCCACTGTTTACTCCAAGGAACAAGACATCCAGTGAATGCCTCGGATTCCCAGAGCTGCTTTAACTCGGAGGATATGTAGTTAGACTCTTGACAGACCCAGGTTAGAATCCCTGCGAAGGCAAGAACGATCTCTCTCCCTGTCTCTCCTTCTGAATTGAAAACCGTCCATTATGGAACACCTCTCGCACATCCCGCATTACAAAACATACCAAAACCGCCCATCGCTTAATCAATCGACTGTTTCTTAAATTTAGGGTTAGCCATTGATTATTCATATACTTTCTGTTTACAGACATGGCTTCACGTGACCAGTATAGGAGTCTCGCCGACTTGGATTGGTGTTGTTTCCTTGAAGGGTGCGGTCCTTTATAAAATGGTAGACTATTCGACCCTTCAGATGTTTCCTTTGAATTTGAGTTACAGTGCGTATTTAAACTTCACAGAGGTTATCGACAACGCCACCGATTGGAATGGTTTGCTCAAAAGTGATTTGCAATTGCCGCCTTATGTGATTGTCTCCCTCGTCCTAAGCGGTTTCTCACTGCTTTTAAATGTTCTATCGATGCTGGCCATCTTGAATGCACCAGGCCGACCAAGCGCTCAACTTAGATTGGCGGGAAGTCTTACTATGGCGGACGCTGTTGTTGCATTCAGTGTTTTTTTACATTCCATAGTAAGATCCTCCAATCTAGGATCGATTGGTGAACCTTCGAATTCCGGCAGAGAGGTTTCCTCGTGCGCCCTTGTTTTAAGTTTCGCGTTCAACGTCTCTGGTCATCTTATGTGTTTATTCAATCTAGTCGCCATGAGCTTCGATCATTACATCGCCATTTTCAAACCTTTACGATATGCCAGTATTGTCACGAAGAGACGGGCCAACTATTTAATAGGTGTGATGTGGCTGCTGGCCGTTTGTGGTGGATTTTCTGTCTTCTTGTCTGCAGTTCAGGAATTTCCTAAAGTAAGCCATGTGATGAACTATTGCGAAGCTGCTGTGAATAACGACTATCATTCTGAATACTTAGTGTTTGGCGTGGCCACTGTCAGTCTGTTTGTTTTATCTTACACCTATATATCCGTATTCTGTGAAGTTGAGAGGATAAAGCAACGCAGTGGTTACAGCGATAGGGACCAGAAAAACAGAAAACCCCTATGGACAACCCTTCTGATTCTGGGCACATTTATATTACTCTGGGTGCCATCGTGTCTTTTCAACGTTACCATGGTAATCTTGGTGATTCGTGATCCGGAAGCTGTCATAAACCATGTGATGGGCCTATTGCAGGCGGGCCAGTACCTTTATTGCCTGATGTTGTGTAACTGCTTGGCTGACCCTATCATCTACGCCATTCGTGTAAGAGACGTTCAACAGGGCTATATGATGATGTACTGGAAAATTTCGTTCGCCTTCCAGAAACGATGCCGTCCGAAAGGAACCGATTCTGAACTCGTGAGTAGCTCCATGGCGCGCAACCGGCGATCTCAACAATTCATGTACCCACTTTTGCTGAACCACAGGCCCCAAAGGTCTCAGAGCATGCAAACAAATGAAGAAGACAACTCGTGTGTTTGAAAATTGTATTCAGACGTTAACTCTGCATAAGTGCTAAAAAGATGCTGGCCAGTATCTGTAAGTGTTTACGAATTTGCTCATGTGTACTTTGACGATGTAGTACGTATCGTCGGCATTACAACAGCGAGTGGGAAACGTCGAAAAAAAGTGTTAGACTTAGACCCAGGTTGTTGAATTTGGTCACATATTGATTTGGATGCGGTCACAACAAGGGAAAGGATCAATCGCTGTTTATTGACTGTACAGCTCACTGGACGGTAGGCCGTTTCAAAAAGATTATTTTCAATTTTCAATTCAAACACTCAGCTTGGTCACATACAGTCCCTATATGACTGAAATACCCTTGACTATCTTGATTAAAAAAAAAAACCATTTGACAAACCTGTCCAGTTGTCTGAAATCAAAGACTATGTTTGTTTTCAAAAAGACCGGATAAATGTCTTCGAAGTTACTTAACGTGATAACCATAGGAAATACAGTTTTGACAGTTCAAGTATTCGATCCAGAGCTGGTTGGGGTTTGAACCAATCTAACTTAATGATGGTATTTTCATGCCCCAGCTAAATCTGACAGAGTCAATTAGTAGACAGCATTTCATTACGTCAGGCCCGAGTTCCACAAAAACAATTGTAGCCTATGTGGAACATAATTGCCATTGCGACACAATGTCTTCGGTTACGATTATCCAATAAAAAGACTCACATCACGATGATTCAGCAAAAATATTCGGTGTTTCACTGGCAGCTGTTTGAGAGAGGATTTTGTCAGATCTAAATCGCCAACAAAACATTATAGAGCTAATGTGTATTCCCGTACTAATGGGATAGAGGATTTCCATATTCTCCCAGGGAGTTTCACTGCCTTTTAGCCAATAATCACCAATGCCGCGCGCTTCATCAGGTTTTAACCAAGCATCATACTGGCTACATCGTGATTTATGTTTGAAAAATAGTGCAATTCGTCCCGATGACTGTGAGATGTCTGCTGGGGAATACATGTATTCCAATTCGTCCCCTGTGTCCCTAAAAGGCTGTAGCTGGCTCCTCATTTTGTCAAGATCTTTAGCTGCGTAGTCAATCGAATGTTCCTCTAAACAGCCAAGTTTCCTCTCTCCTGAAGCATGAATGCCTTTCTTTGTCTACATAATATATATATATATATATAGTAAGACGTACACCACTGTCCCATATTCGATAAGAAGCATTGACTGACAATTTTGGCATTAGTCCTCATTTTATCAATATCTTCTCAGTTCTGATCTCTTTAAGGCATGCATGTTCGTTATGTATAAACTATAACATATATATGTTACAAATACTGTCACATTTTTTAAAAATAGTCGTCGACTGTCCAATTTTTCATCAATAAAAATGATTTGAAATCCATATACCGAGAAAGTATTGGTTGTTTTCTGTTCTATGATAATTATTATTTTATTAGGTATGTCCGATAGCTTTCTTTGAAGAATGATTCATACATTTCCCATAGAAAAATGAAGAAAAAACGCTGTCTTGTTTAAATGTTGATACCGAAACGGAAATGAAGTTTGATAAACTTAGCAGTAGGCGATAGGCACTGATAGCAGCTTGGCAGAAAAGAAAATATATGACTGCTTGCCTTGCAGCAGGTGTGAAATAAGCTACCTTCAGTACATCTTCGCGAGCCAAAGATAAGATATCTGGGTGCATTAACCTTGGCACATTAGAAACCTTATCGTGTTATCTGGGTCGACCAAATACACGAGATGTGCGATAGAGTGTCACTGATCAAAGGCTTGATCCAGGCGACTATAGGTGAATGTGCCAATAGAATTCCAGCATATGAAACTAGTTTAGAATACAAATGGACAGCGTTATATCGCACTCCCTCTGTATAGGCGTCGTTATAAACAGATACCATATGTTCAGTAGATCGTGGTACCGTCATTATATATCATTATATATACTGACGGTACAGCAAGGAGTGCTTGGCCTTTCAGACTCATTTCGGTCGAGTTTTGATCCGCGAAATGCATTTTTTTTCACCAAATAGCTTATGTTTAGTTCCTTTCCTTTATCCATCATTTTAAGCGTGTGTTATACAGAAAAGTCGGCCAATAAAATACGCCATTTGTTGTGGCTAGTGGTTTGAGTTCCCTCGTATATTTCCAGCTCGAGCGTTGTTAATCTGCCGTCGGGTCTTTTTTCTACAAATCAATTTTGGCTAGATCGCCGTAAATGGATCGGATTCAGTGTACTATACCGTTGATAAATAACGGAAAAGTTAAGATTTACTTAACAGACCGTGTCACAAAAGAAAAAAAATTGAATGTGGGTATGTAAGACTGACCGACTCTGGACACATGCACAACGAAAGTGTACAGATTTTTGCCAATATAGTAAACGATGCGGCGGTTTGTTTTAAAAAGTGTACTCTGGCATTGAAAACATTCAAAAACAATAAATGGTACGAGAGAGTGTAGTAATTTGAAAACTACAGACAGACATGCATTAAGGTCGTTAAGATTGTTTGTTTGATTGGTGTTTAACGTCGTACTCAAGGGTATTTTACTTATATGACGACGGATTGTCAACTTCACACTGCCTTATTACTGTGGAAAACCCGGGAGAAAACGTCGTAAAAACCACCCCCGCGATTGCCGGAGCCACAACTTGTGACTTGCTTGTTAAGTAGCAAAACATATAATTTTAAGAAGAGGCAGCTAATCCTATTGGAAAATGCAAGCCCAGATATATTTCGGTCTATTATAAAAGATGTACTTTGCACAAAGCGGAACAACCCAATAGAGACGGAACAATTGTTTGATTATCTCAGTAATCTGTTTCAATCCAGCGATAGCAATGATACCGAACAAATTACGGAGGTCGTCACCCCATTGTCACAAGAAGTTGACCCCTTTACAAATGAACTGCTAAACAGCACAATTACAAAACAAGCGATACAATTTGTTATTAAACCAATTGGAATATAATAAATCCCTGGATGTAGACAGACTGCTAGGACAAAGGCTTCCCCCGACCATATGCTTGAGTATCTAGCCCAACTTTTCAATTGTCTGTTTGAATCTAGAGAATTTCCTGACCATTGCCTTGGAAATTTCAAGTTTTGAGCTCCGCATCCAAATCCGATGCGGAGCGATTACACGCTTTGAAGTGATTCAACTCTGTTTCAGACTATAGCTTTCAGCTGAAAAAACTGCATGTCAATATGACGACGATTTTTTAATATGCACTAGAATTTGCGCGGTATACATTGGATGGCGGCCGAGTATTAAAGTGCATGCACGAAGTGCGTCTTCAATTAGTTCCCAGGCAATTTAAGGTGATGTTTTTGCTTAGGTTTACCATCATGGTCTATATATTCTTGAAAGCAACTATAGTTATATTTTACATACACTACATTAGTCTAGCGAAAAGGAATTACATTTATATTCTAATTTTAAATTTCAGATTCCCTTCGGGGCAAAAAGAAAGAATTTTTAATCGATAGGCTAGCTATACAAATCTCTATATATGCCTGTAAACAAAAACATTAGTAAACAAAAGTAAGTTTTACTTTTAGATTCAAATGGAGCTGTGTGCAATTTATTCTGTATTGCTTGTTTTAATGTATTACTGGGATCAGAAAGACTGTCATAAAAACTTAAACACTTTTTGCCACGGTAGAGTTACCCTTTTCTAAAAAAAAAAATTAGAAAAAGAAAAGAAAGTTTTCCACAAAGCATATGATATTGGGTGGTAAACTTCGCTTTCTACATGTACCTAGATCACTTTGGCAATATTCCCGAAATAAGATAAAATAATATTATAACGAGGTAGAAAATTTTTGGACAGTCCAGTAGAAGCAACATTAAGTTAGGACGTATATTTAAGCCAACATCAGTTGAATCTGTAGCATCTAATAAACAAACGCCCCATCAGTCTGAAACATGCCATGCCACAGTCTGAAACACGCCGCGGACTGAACACACCACAGTCTGAAACACCTTGATTGTGTTCATTCTGGAAGACGAATAGCCTCTGATGACAATGTCTCCATGCTTTGCCATCATTTCGGCCCCCTCACTGGGGCCTTTCTCAAGTGAAAGCAGGTAAGAAAAGAACTATTTTGTAACCAGCAATTAAGTACCATCTAGCTTTTCAACACAGACTGGGAACGTTGGCTGCATAAACCAGCGCCATTTCTGTCTTACCAGGAAAGCACGAGGAAGTCATCATAGTTAGCATATAGTCCTAGTGCATATACACAGCTGTAATTAGTCGACAACTATCTCTCAATTGACGCCATTTTAGCGAATATCACCACATTAAAAATATTGGCATAAATATGTTGTGATGGTATATTAAACGGCACAGGGCCGACAGTAGTTTCATATGCTGCATTTATATTGGCACATGCACCTAAAATCGCCTGGACGCCAGCATTTCAGCGACGCTTTACCGCTCAACAGTCACGTGTATTTCGTCGACCCAGACGAGGGGTTTCTAATGTGCCAAGGTTAATACATCCATTCACCCATTTTGTAACCATCAAGTATACCGTCTAGCTTTTTAACGCAGACAGGGAACTTAGTGATAAACCCGCACCATTGCTGTCTTACCAGGAAGTGACGAAGGTGTTCTACCTGCAGGTGCCTACAAATTTGAAAAAGTGTTTGGTAGGTCAACATAAAATTGGACAATTTTATTTATTTTAAAAATGATTAAACTTGTTAGTATCTTTATAATTTGTTTGTTTGAATTGGTTGACTCGTATCTTTAAAAATGGAATTGGATTGAAGTACAGCTGAATGACACCAAAGCATAGTCCCGGTGTATTTATACAGCTGTAATTTGTCTTGCTACGACCGTACGATTTACGCCGTTTTAGCGAATATCACTACATTTACACTTTCACAATGGTACTAGGTTTATGACCAAGCGGGCTGTACGTAAGGCATGGAGGTATGCCCGTTTCCGGTTTTATTCAAATGCCATTAACCATGCATTAGTTCCACTGAAGATTTAAACATAAATCACAAGTAGACAAACGTTATTCCGAAAAACGCTTACTTAATTTTACCTCAATATATATTATGTAGTTCCGAAAAAAAATAACTTTATCTGGACTAAATACAACTCAATATTGCAGCATTTATTATGCCATCATCTCACGGTGGTGTCATAATAGATGCTGAAATATTGTTTGTTTGATTGGGATTTAACTTCGTACTCAAGGGTATTTCACTTATATGACGATGGATTGTCCACTTTCCACAGTTCCTAGCTTAATGGCAGTGGAAACCAAGAGGAAACCACGTAAACCCCTTCATAAATACAGACATCGGGGTTTCTAAACGTTTCTGCGCGAAATATATTACCGCTTTTGTTTTAGATGTATAAAACTTAAAAACCCATTGTCTACCTGTACATAACCCAGAAAATGTCGACTGCTGCACCAAAGTGCTACATCGTGAGCAAATAAAGAACATATACTATTGGGTGAATAACAGACGGTAAATCATTGACGGAGATGTTAAAGAGAGCAGGAGACATGGGATTAGCCCTATTCATTGTGCTAAACAATACCTTGTTAAATATGGAACATTAAGTAGTATATTTTCAAACGAGTAAACGTGTATTATGCTATTACGAACTGGTGTTTTAATTAAAATGCTGGGTATAGGTAAAACGGGTAGAATGTGTGGATGAGTTCGGAGCTTCTTGTCAGTCACCACTGTACAACTTCATCCCCGACTTTTATTTTAATCTGGCCATGAAATGATATAAGAGGTGAGCAGTAATGAGCACATACAATCATTGAAGAGTGACCGCTTTTCTGCATAATTCTGTCAACAAATATGTGTGTTATGATTTACATGTTCGTATTGCATGGGCGCTCCCGTTCAATGTACTTGGTGTTAAGTAGGCATACAGAACGCCATATAGGAGACCTCCGTCTTAGCCCTACGTCCCGCCTATCTAAACCCATGGTGAAAGTTGGAAATCGATAGGCCGCTATGGCCGGCCTCAAAAAAACTATTTCTGATTTTTCTCTGATTTTTTTCTAGATTCATTGAAACCATTGATTAGTATTATGCTTACTTGCAATATTTCTTTTTTGACGGTTTTCAATGTTATTATTGCAAAGGGAGATAACTTATACGTATCAACTCGGGCGAGAAATTCAAATAAAACTTTATGTAAAGGTCAGAAAAGAAAGAACGAGTTTGATAATTGTGATTTTTCTATCCAAAAAAAATCATAGAAAAATCGGATATATGTTTTGAGAGGCCGGCTAAGTGGCGGATCAATTTCCAACCTTCACCATGGGTTGAGATAGGCGGGACGTAGGGCTAAGACGGAGGAATTAGCCCTATCCATTGTGCTATGATCTACCTTCATATTGACTCCCAATCATACCGTTCATCTCTGACTACTCTTAAGCCTCTTTGTTATAGTAAAGTTTCATTTCGAGACCTATTAAATCTAATTGTCACATGACTAAATAACTAATAGAACCGAAAAGTACAGTGAGTTTTACAACTTACTTTAAGTTGTACAATAAGTGTTTGATGTATCTGTTTTTCAGGATGATTTTCGGCCTTATTTCCATTGCCTTGACGGTAAGCCCAAAAAATGATACATGGAGATTATATGAACAGTGCGTGATACGTGACGATATATCGGCTCGAGTTATCTTAGGTCGGACTGCAGTATCAATCGAGCTCTAAGAGCTGATATAACGACGCGTAACACACACTTTACATATAATCTGTTTATCATATACCTTAAATGTTTCTTGTAAAAATCTATTTTTGGGACAAATTTGACAAACTTTCTGCGAGGATTGCTTGACAGAGGCAAAGTACTACTGATATACTATTAAGTCCGAGATTTAAAATCATCCAATGTTTAATTGTGACATCATATAACAAAACGGGCTGTTTGATATCCCTTGTTTAAAACCTATAAAACTAAAAGCACGATTATATGATTTCGGTATTTAAAAAGCAGTTAGACTGTTTAAAACTGAAATTTAAAGAACGCAAGTTTGTTTACATCAGAATCCTATTACTGCGCAAATGGGAACCCCCAATGACTGAACTGTCAGAGCACGTGAATTTTTTCTATAAAATTACGCACCCCAGAAAAACATTCGAGAAAACAGTTCAATTTTAAACATCCCTCGGCTTCCTCAGTCGATCGTAAGAGGCGAGAAAAGAGGTTGCTTTCTGTTGCCCTGGTGTTCGCAGAGCTAA